>PVJH01024542.1:0-32902 GCA_004026705.1 Nesogale talazaci
TAAGTAGCCAGTCAATGGAAAGAAAATTTCCTTGGGGCTGGGAGATGCTTCCAATATATATGGGTGCTCTGTCACAACATTCTTGTTTTTTGCTGGGTCTGGATCTGGCGTCTGGTTTCTCATCTGAGTGCTTGTTCTTTGGACTTGAACCAGTAACCTACTGTATTGTCTGCTGATCGTGAGAGTTGTCAACAGTCTGCTATTGTATCTACTGACCTTTGATTCACTTGTCTCCACAAGCAACAGCTTGCTATCTGACCTGTCCATCTTTGATTTATCAGCCCCTGAAGTAATAATATGTCAGAAGCCTGTAGTCTGACACACAAGGGCTTGGAACTTGCCAGCCTCCACAACTGTGTGAACCATTTCCTTGAGATAGATTCCTTTTTTTATTTTAATTATTTACTTTGGGGTTCTTACATCTCTTATCACAACCCACATAATTAACCTATGTGTCAAACGTATTGTACACATTTTTAAAGCATCGTCTTTCGACTTGAGCCTTTTATATCAGTTCCTCATTTCTCCCCCTCCTTCCTCCACCCTTCTTCCCTCATGAACCCTTGATAATAATTATTTTCATATCTTACATCATCCTCTGTTGCCCTTCACCCACTTTTCTGTTGTTTGTCCCCTAAAAGGGGGTTATATGTTCATCATTCTGATCAACTGATTCTTCCTTTCTCTCCCCACCTTCCCCCTCACACACCCCCCCTTAACCTAATATCTCTATTCTCATTGTTGACCCTCATGGGTTAAACTATTCTGCATTTCCTGGGTTTCTCTTATCTGTTACAATGTGCATGCACTGGTCTAATCCAACTTGTAAGGTAGAATTGAGGTCATGATCGTGGGGGTGAGGGGAGAAGGAAGCATTAAGAAACTAGAGGAAAGGTGTATGTTTCAACGGTGCTATACTGCACCCTGACTCAATTCTTCCTTGTAACGCTTCTGTAAGGCAATGTCCAATTGTCTACAGATGGGATTTGAGTCTCCACTCAACACCTCCCCCATCCCCTCCTTCCAATTCTCATTGTGTATGATTTTGTTCTGGGTCTTAGATGCCTGATACCTGATCCCTTCAACACCTCATGATCACACAGGCTGGTGTGTTTCTTCCATGCTGTGAACTTTGTTGTTTCTCATCTAGATGGCCACTTGCTAATCTTCAAGCCCTTAAGACCTTAGATGCTCTATCTTTTGATAAACAGGTACCATCAGTTTTCTTCACCATATTTCTTCAACATTCTGTCTTCATTGATTGTCTCAGGAGTGTGAGCATCACAGAATACTGGATTGTTAGAACAAGGTGTTTTTGAGTTGAGGGAGTACTTGAGTGGAGGCTCAATGTTTGTCTGCAACCATAATTCTTCACACACACACACACACACACACACACACATATATATAGATCCATTCCCTTCTTATTATATATACATATATTTACATGTGTACATGCCTCTATTTAGAGCTCTATAAATGTCCTTTGCCTTCTAGTTCTTTCCTCTATTTCCTTTTTTACTTCCCTTTTGGCCCACTTCTTGTTTGACTTTCATTCGGGTTTAGTAATTCCTCGCTGTTACATTGCCCTTGATTAAGCCGCACTAAGCATCCAAAACACTTCTCTTCATTGATTTTAGTTCACTTGTTTTTCCCTTGTCGATGGGTTGGTTGCCCACCCCCTTCCTTTCTCCCACCTCTCTTTCTCCCATATCTCCTGGGAATTGTTGATTCTGTTGTTTTTTTCTCCAAATTGTTTATCCCACCTATCTTATCTAGATAGACATGCAGAGACATTAATAAGCATACAAACCAGGCAATGCCAAAGAAGACAAAGTCAACAAAATAATAACAACAAAAAGAATACAAAGACAAAATAACAACGACAAAAAGAAAGCCAATGACTAAAAAGGAAAAGCCTATAAATAGTCCCAGTTTTGTTTTTTGACCTTTAGTTGTGTTTTCCGGTCAAGTTCCAAAGTCTATTTTTGGTATTCCCAGGGCATTTCATCACTTTGCTCCCCTTGCATGCCCTTGGTTTTTTGCCCTAGTGTGATGGGTTCAAATCTGCACAATTCCTGCACTGTATCTCTAGTGTTGTCCCTTGTAGCATTATGGTACAGTGATGGATGCCGTGTCTCATGGTAGAGTCAACCCTATGGTCCTCTCTGTGCATTGTCTGCTCTGAGCAGAAATATCACCCCCAGAGCTTGGTGATCCAGGATGTGTTCCCCTCATTCTCCATCCCTCTTTGTTTCTCTGAGATGGATTTCCGTGTGTATGCATACCTATACCAACTTCATTGGTTTTGTAGCTCTAGAGAATCTAGCCAACAATAATATAGAAATTTGGATAGTGAGAGGACAAACATTGGTGGAATTATGTGACACATTATTACAAAGAAATAAAAGATATGATTTTATAACTTTAAAATTATAATATACTGAATAGACATTGTCTGAAGTTAGGTGCCATTAAGTTAATTTTGACCCCATGTACAACAGAACAAAATCCTGCCTGCCTGTGTGCCACATCTTCAGAATCATTCCTGTGTTTGCGATGATTGTTGAAGTTACTTCATTATTCAGCATTGTGTTAGTCTAGGTGGACTAGAGAAACAAATCCACAGAAACTCATATATATATAGATAAGAGATAGTTTTATATAAAGAAAGCATCCCAACTCAGTGCTGTCCATACCCATAAGTCCAACATTAGCCCATATATCCAATATCAATCTACAAAGCTCTTCACAAGCTCACAAAACACACGCCATGGTGCCAACTGCAGGAGAAAAGCTGAATCAGTGAGCGTGTTAGCATCTCAGCGCTGGCAGGGGTCTCCACATAGCTGCTTCTGCACCCAGAGCTGCATTGGGTCGGGTCCATGTGGCTTCTCCTCAGGGGTTTCTCGTGGTAAGAGAGCCTTGCCAGCTGAGAGAAAGAACTAGCTAAGGCTGTCCAGCCAGCAGGGAGCAAGAGACTCTAGAACTAGAAAGGTTGAGGCTCATGGAGCCATTTATCTCTCCAGCCTTCAATTAATACTATATGTGTTTATCAGCCAGGTGAGCACAATTAGCCTTAACTATCTCAAAGGTGTTCCTCCCCCTGACCCCTCTAAGCCTTAATTTACCAAGCATGATGTCCTTTTTCCTCTGGAAAACATGTTCAGCAAGTAAGCAAGATAAAGTCTCACCATTTTCACCTCTAGTGTACATATCATTAGTGCCTACAGCTGTTGCCGGCTGTTACTCAGGCCGCTTGTACCACCATTAGGCTTATTTCTCAAAGAAAATCATCCCTCACCACAGCTACACTTTAACGAACATTGTCTTCCATGCTCATACATTTCACCAGATTGTTCCTTCTCTGACCATATACAGACTTTTTCATGGTACTTCCACAATCTCCTATCTCTGAGTTTCACTCTCCGTTCTAGGTTTAACTAACTAATTACGTAATTAATTGACCTGTGCTTCATTAACACCAGTAAACTTTCAGGTTGTCTCCAGAACTCTGTTAATTACAAGTTCCTTGCTACACCACCTGACACCTGGTGATATTTTGAGACAAAATGAACACGAATTTGACTGTTGTCCTTGGTTTCTCAATAAGCATTCTTATCGTTAGTGCCTACAGCTGTGTCGTTGGTTGTTTCTCGGGCCATTCGTACCACAATGAGGCTTATTTCTCAAAGAAAAACATCCCTCACCACAGCTCCACTTTTATGAACATTGTCTTCCACGCTCGTTCAGTTCACCAGAGTGTTCCTTCTCTGACCATATACAGACTTTTTCATGGTAATTCCAACACTCTCCTATCTCTGAGTTTCACTCTCAATTCTAGAGATTAATTAACTAATTACGTAAATAACTTACCTGTGCTTAATTAGCACCAGAAAACTTTCCGATTTTCTCCAGAACACGGTTAATTACAGGTTACTTGCCACATCACCTGAAACCTGGTGATATTTTGAGACAAAGTGCATAGGAATAAGCCTGTTGTCCTTGGTTTCTCAATCAGCGTTCTTATCATTAATGCCTGCACCTGTGTCTCTGGCTCTTTCTCAGGCCGCTTGAGGCTAATTTCACACAGAAAAACATCACTCAACAGAAATCCACTTTCATGAACATTGTCTTCCATGCTCATACAGTTCACCAGAGTATCCCTTCTCTGACCATATACAGACTTTTCCATGGTACTCCCAACACTCTCCTATCTCTGAATTTCACTGTCAGTTCTAGAGATTAATTAACTAATTATGTAATTACTTTACCAGTGCTTAATTAATGCCAGGAAATATTCCTGTTTATTCCAGAACACCTTTAATTGCAGGTTACTTGCCACACCAGTTGACACCTGGTGATATTTTGAGACAAAGTGAATTGAAATTTGCCTGTTGTCTGTGGTTTCTCATTCAGCGTTCTTGTCATTAGTGCCTATAGCTGTGTCGCTGGCTGCTTTTCAGGCCGCTCGTACCACCATGAGCCTTATTTCTCAAAGAATAACATCCCTCACCACAGCTCCACTTTCATGAACATTGTCTTCCATGCTCATACAGTTCACCAGAATGTTCCTTCTCTGACCATATACATGTTTTTTCATGGTACTTCCAACACTCTCCAATCTCTGAGATTCAATCTCATTTTTAGAGATTAATTAACTAATTACATCATTAAGTTACCTGTGCTTAATTACGGGTTACTTGCCACACCAGCTGACATCTGGTGATATTTTGAGACAAAGTGAATATGAATTTGCATATTGTCCTTGGTTTCTCATTCAGCATTCTTATCATTAGTGCCTACAGCTGTGTCGCTGGCTGCTTCTTCAGGCCACTCGTACCACCATGAGACTTATTTCTCAAAGAAAAGCATCACTCACCGCAGCTCCATATTAATGAACATTCTCTACCATGCTCATAGAGTTCACTAGAGTATTCCTTCTGTAACCATATACAGGTTTTTCATGGTACTTCCAACACTCTCCTATCTCTTAGCCACTTCCTCCAGTCTCTCAGAAAGATGGATGACCTGCTGCACTTCAAAGCCCCTTTGAATGCCCCCCAGCATGCCAAGGAGTTTATCTTTCCAGGCCAGTCCTGGTTAGCACCGTCACCTAGCATTCCAGGGAACAAGTTGCCAAAGCACAATCATTTCTCATGGACTCAGACTCTGCAGTTTCAGCACTAAAAACCTCCCTTCCTCTTTTCAAAACATACTTCCTTGACAAGAGTTCTATCTATGTCCCTTGACCTAACTGCCAAGCACCTAACTTCATGCGTTATGGAACCCACCTGTGAGTTCTTCCTTACCTTGATAAAGCTGTTCTTTGCTCTACATTCCTGGCTGAACTTTATCTCCATTCTGCACCTCCATCTCAACCTCTCAGATTAGGATTACATTCTGTCTTAAAATTGCTTTGGTTAGTATTGATATTTTCACAAAATTAAGTCTTTCTATCCATGAGCATGATACATTCTTCCATTTAAGTGAGTGTCTCAGTTTTTTACAATAATATTTTGCAGTTTTTTAAAGTCTTATAGCATTAGTTAAGTTATTCCTAAATCTTTCATTTTTGGTGGCTAATGTAAAACAGTATTTGCTTTTCTGATTTCCTTTCCATATTATCAGCAATTAGGATCATTTTACTTCTTCCTTAACAATTTAGATGCTTTTATTTTTTTTCTTGCCTTAGTGTTCTGAATAGGATTTTCAAAGTAATATTTGAGATAAATGGCAGGGTGGGGGTGGGGAAAGAGGAGTGGTGATAAATTAGACCATTGTCCACTTCCTGTTTTCAAGGAGGGTTGCGTGAATCTCATGCCATGAAAATAATATTGGCTGTTGGTTTTGTATATAAATTCTTAATTATATTGATGGATTGCTCCTATTCCAAAATCTCTGAGGTTTTTCTTTTTTTAATATGGAAAAGTTGTTGGCTTTTATCAGCTATCTCTTTTGCATCAATTGAAATGGTCATGTGGTTCTTTCATTTATGCTATGTGGTTGTGATGTACTTTTTTTGCTGTTGTTATATTGTTAGACTCTATCTGCTAGGATTCTGTGGATAATGTTTTAATCTATATTCATGAGGCATATTGATCTAAAATATTCTGTTTTAATTGTTTGCTTTATATCTGAGTGATTTCCTTCATAGAATAAATGAGAGTAAGTAAAACAAAATTATGTTCTCATTAATTTAAGTAGAATTCATGTCAGCTCTTTATGAATCATTAGTAGGATTTTCCATTGAAGCTATCTGGGCCAAAGTATTTTTGTTGAAAATTTTTGTTATTTTACTTCATGACCTTACCAATTTTTGAATTTTGTAATACAACTGATCAAAATTTATATTTTATATTTATAATTCAAATTTTGTTCACTTAGATAAACTGTGTATTTTAGAACTATCCATTATTTACACATTTTCGATTTTTTGGTGTATAATTCTTCAGGGTATTGTTACTATTTTTTCCTCATTACTTTTATTGTAACTTCACCCATACAAAATATGTATTCCTTATATTTGTTATTTGAATCTTCACATTCTTCTCTCTATTTTGGCCTATAGCTTTTCCAATTTTATTGATCCTATCAAAATAGTAACTTCTGATATTATTGAGTCTACTGTTTTTCATTTACTTATAGTCGAATTTTTATTACTATATTATTTTAATCGTTATTATGGGTTTCTTTTTTTCCTACTCCTTTTCTATTTGCTGTAGTTGTTGCTTTGAGGTGCTGGTCTATGTTTTTTCTTTCTTCTTGAATATACCTGGGAAGAAGTGCTCCTTAGAAGCAAGAATGATCATCTTACATATATTGGAGATGTTGTCAGGAGAAAGCAGACCCTCGAGAAGATCATCATGCTTAATATAGTAGAGGGGCAGAGAAAAAGGAGGCTCTTAATGAGATTGATAAACACAATTGGCTGCAACAAAGGACTCAAACATGGAAATAATTTTGAGGATTGCATAGAATTGAGGTATTTCATTCTATTGTGCAAAGGGTCACTATGGGTGGGAATCAATCCAATGACCACTAAAAATCATCTTTTTGTATGTGTTCATTCCTTTAATTTGTCCTCTGAGTACTCCTTTTCTGTCATCCAAAAGTCTCTCTTCACTGAGACAGTTTTCATTTATTTTTATAGTTCATTCATAAGTATCTGTGGCAGTCATGTGCTTATGTTAATTTTATGTTTGAAATGTAGGGGTGGAGTCTAGCCTGTTAATCTGGAGATAGCCATTGAGAAGCCAAAGAGGCCTCTATGTGGGCATGGCTTTCTCTTGAGACTTCTGGGAAATCTCATCATATTTCCCTCATGAAGATGAGAAGCTATCTTCCCCAGTTGTTGGGAGTTAGTTTCAGAGGCGATTAATCACAGACAAGACAAGCTGTCAGTGTCCAAGAAGCTGGAGGAGCCGGCAGAGAGATCACACGGCTTTGCCCTGATGGAGCCAGACCTCTGAAGCTGGGGCGACCAGATGGAGACCTCTGGCAACGATGAGTTGCTTCTGCTGAGATGGACCCTGAGCCCTGGAAGCAAGGAGCCATGGAGAGACCCCTGCGAGCACCAGAATTCTGTACCCACTGACCTGTGACTTCGTGAGTCGGAAGGAGACTTTGTATACTGGTTTCGGGCATATGGGTTAATATTGGACTTAAGTCCTTGAACTGGACTGGACTGGAATGCCTTCTCAGTGTCACATTCCTTTTGTATATAAACCCTTTCCTTATATTGATATGCGTGTCTATGAAATTTGTTCCCCTAGTCTACCCAAACTAACACAAGTCTCCATGGTGGTTATGTTTCCTTAGAGAAAAAGTCTATCAGGATTATTTTTTGGAATAAAAGCAAACTAAAAAACAGTCACTATAACATTCTGAGTTAAACCTTATGGTTTAAGTTTAACTTGCCCCACTGATTCCAATGGAAATGACTTGACGGAACTTAAAAACAAAAGAAAATAAAAAACACTCTAATAATACTGAAAGGTACTGCAGTGGTGCAGTGGTCACATGATGTTTTACTACCTGCAAGGAAACCTTTGGGGGGTGGGGGGAGAACTAATGTTCTACTTCCGTAAAGGCATTATGGTCTCAGAACACCACAGGGATATTCTAACCTCTTTGGCAGCATAGAGTCAGAATGAGCTTGGGAGCAGGGATACTTACAACAATTTCAAACTAGGAGAACTCTGTAGGCAGCCAAAGTGTATTGTAGAGATGAGTATGGAAGATCAAATGCATAAATCTGAGTTTAACAATTAAAGCTCTTTGGAAGTCATCTGTGTTAGTCTGAGTTGATTAGACAAACAAATCCAGGGAGACTCATATGTATATGAGAAAGAGGTTTATATAGAAGAGCAACTGAAAACTGAGAAACTGTTCTAGCCCATCCCAGATCAAGCCCCTAAGTCCATTATTAGTCCATATGTCTGATACCAATATATAAAGTCCTCTTCAGACTCATGAAACACATGCAGTGATGCCAAGTGGAGGAAGATCACATGCCAGGGGATAGAAAGTCTTTGGATCCAATGGCATTATAAGCATCTCAGGACTGGCAGGGGTCTCCATGTAGTTCCTCCAGTTCCCAGAGGTCTGGTTGCTTCAGGGTAGGTCCATGTGGTTTTTCTAGCTTTCAGAGCATAGTGTCTTCTGCCTTGTCAGTAGAGCATGTTTTCAGGGAGTGAGCAGAGAGAGAAGTATCTCCTGCTTCCAAGGAAGAAATGCAGATTTCCCAGAATTCTCAGAAGAAGATCATGCCCACATGGAGGCTTCATTGGCTATGATCTGATAGACAAGCTAGACTCCACCCCTGCACTCTTAATCCTCATATTGATAAACAATCATAAAACTGCCATGCCATACTCATGAAGTTGTGTTATATGTTTATCTGATTTTCAGTATGTGAAAGCCAGGATTGATAAATCTATAGTCACGGCATGTAGAACAAGGTTATCAGCAGTGTGGGGTGGGTGTGGGTCATATAGTGGTAGGAGGAAGGTAATAGGAAGAAAATGTTAGGGAGTCCAAGGAAAAATGATGTTGAAAAATGGATTGTAGTAGCAATTATACAACTATGCTAGACATGTTTAAACACTTGACATGATTAAAATATAGAATATATATATCAATCTATACTTTGACAGATGCATGAATATTGTCTAGTGATATAATGAGCAGTAGTAATTATATCTTTATTTCTTCAACTATGGACCCCGGTAACATGGTGGTTTTCCCAGGAGCTACAAGCCTCAGTCAGCTGTTCAAAACTACCAGTACCTCCACATGAGAAAGATTAGATTTTTCTGCTCTCATAAAAAATACAGCGTACGTTCAATATGCTCACCTTTCCGACACGATCACTGAGTACAAATGTGTGCATAAGCAAAGGTGGTAAAGAATGCTGATGGTGCCTGGCTACCAAAAGATGGAGCATCTGGGGTCTTAAAGGCTTGAAAGTAAACAAGCAGCCATCTAGCTCGGAAGCAACAAAGCCCACATGGAAGAAGCACACCAGCCTATGTGATCATGAGGTGGTGAATGGATCCAGTGTCAGGCATCAATGAGCTAAAATTATATTATTATTAATGAGGGTGAGTACAGATTGGGGACCCAAAGCCCATCAAAAGGTGAAGTGACATCCTCTTGCAGAGGGGTTACAAAGAGGAGATGAGCCAGTAAAGATACAGGGTGGTAGCAATGAAATATGCAACCTTCCTCTAGTTCCCAAATGTTGCCTGCCACCCACTATCATGACCCCATTCTACCACATAAATCCAACTAGACCAGAAGATGTACAGTGAAGTTGGAAACATGGGAAATTTAGGATAGATGATCCATTAAGACTAGTAATAGAAGTGGTAATACCTGGAGGGTGGAGGGATGGTGGAATAGAAAGGGAGAACCAATTTCAGGGATCTACACGTAGCCTCCTCTCTGGGACACAGACAACAGGGAAGTGAGTGTTGGGACACATTGGACAGTGTGCAGTATGAAAATAATAACAATTTATAAATTACTAAGGGTTCAAGGGGGAAGAGGGAGGAAGGGAAATATAGGGAGCTGATACTGGGGCCCTGGATGGAGGGACATGTTTTAAGAGTGATCATGGCAATAAGTGTGGCCTGAATACAATTGATGGTTGTATGGATTGTGATGGGAATTATATGAGCCCCCAATAAAATGATTCATTAAAAAAAAAAAGGAGGGAGGGAGAAGAAGGAGCTTATAGCAAGGGCTCAAGTGGAAAATATTTCAAAATGAATATGGTAGTATGTGTAAAAGTATGCTTCTACAAATGATATATTGAATATTATAAGAGCTGTAAGAGTCCCCAATAAAATAATTGAAAAAAAAAAGGTACAGCCTAGGGAACACAGACTGTGTTTCTATCCTGTCCTACAGTGTTACTATGTATCAGAATCAAATTGAGGACAGTGAGTTTGTTTGTTTCTTCAACTATATGCAATTCAAGAAAAAGATGGCTAGAAAGCAACATATTTTTTAAATATCTTTGAAGTCGATAAGCGACACAGATTCTTTAAGGTATATTTTCAAATATTATGGTTGTATTCTGGAATTTTTATCTATGACTTATTTGGAGGAATAATTCTGTTTTAGTGATTTACTTGATGAAAATAGGCTTCTTTTAGCTCATCTACCATGAGGCTCCATTTGTTAATAACTTTTACGAGATACAGCAGGAATACTTGCACAAAGGCAATATTATATGTCCTACTCTGGTGAATAGTGACTATGGTCTTAAAATCTTGGAAACAGCTGTCTATTGAGAGTTGTAACTATTGATCTCCCCCCTTTCAGAGCACAGGAGAATGAATAAAACCAAAGTTTCAAGGAAACAAATAGTCCAAGGGGCTAATGAGCCATAAAAACCACAGCCTCCTAAGACTAGCTATCACTACTGACTAGGGTCGCAAAAGAGCAACCTGGAAGGGGTGGAGGGGGTTGGGCCGAACAGAACAGAAAGTGTTGTTACTGATGCTGTTTAGCACACCTGTGTACAACAGAATGAAACACTGCCTAGCGTTGTGTGATCCTGACGTTGTGTGCATTGTTATCGCCACTGTGTCTATCAGTCTTGTGTCTAACGGTCTTGCGAGTCAGGTCTACTAAATGCAAGTGAACATCCAAGACTTGGAGCTTTAGACTCTCTTCTGGCCTAGAATAGAACTCACTCCTTGGAATCAACTCAGCCCAACAGTAGACAGGCCTATCTGGTGACGGATAGCCCCAGAGAGACTGCTCCTCCATCCCGGGAAGAAGAGGACAGCATTTGCTCATACACAAAGCTCAAAAGGCAAGAAGAAGCGAAAAGGGAGAACGGGAGGAAGTGGGAAGATTGCTATTGCATTAACAGGATTACAACTCATGTCCTGAAGCAAAATGTGTGCCCGTTATTGAACGGACACCTATAATTTCTCTGTAAATTTTTACCCAAAACTAAAGCAAAATGTTCAAAACAGAAATAAGCCCAGTAAACTAGAAAAACATTATTTTAGATATTAATAGTCAAATAAGTTAAAGTTTGGGGACATCTTTAATTCATTTGAGCAAAAGATGATATGATGGCAAGATTTATTTTATCATTAGACTGATTTTCTATTGCCAGTTTTTTAAATTATTATAACATTTGATATTAATTCTCCATATTATTTCTTCTGCTTTTATTTATAGCACTTTTCCATTAAATTATATTTTTCTGCTTCTCTCAGCTGTGTTTTTCTGGTTGCTAATTTTCGGCAATCACCTAATATTTGTGTCTGTTCTGCGGCCTTCATTACCCTATTTTTGTGCCCTTTTCATGTATTCTACAGCGAGGAGTATGTTGGCAGCTGTGTTGTTAATGTAATTAATGTGCATAGTCAATTTGGATTGACTAGACCAAATAAATCCACTTTGAGATTTAAACTATCCAATTTGGCTGTCTTTGTTGATCAGATTAACTCAATAATTGTCAGATCTCTAACTCACTAATTACTGCAGAGACACATCATGTATTTCCTCATTTGATTCTCATTTCATGAAATGTATAATCAAAGCTCTATGAAGGAATAGTGACATGTAAATAACACCAACTTAAAATGAAATTTAATAACCAATTACATTGTTTTCCATCACATCTTTCTGCTGAATTAGAAGAGGGAATACTTGTAAGATTATAGTTTCCTTGTTATTACCATGGAAAAGAACTGTCCATTTATTCTACTTCAAACCCATAAGTATAATGTTCCCCATAAGAGCAAAGCTAAGTTCTCAATCAGTTTTAATAGGTTTTTATTTTAACCTTCAAAATGAAAATAGAATAATTAGTTGGATTTTTTTTGGCTATTCTTAGGTCTCAGATTGTTGGAAGAAGAAAGTACATTAAATTGCTATTTTATTTATTTACTGAGAAGGCTTATACATTATGCTTGTTTTTTACTAAGGGAAATAATATTGTTTCTTAGCTCTTGACATTTATCTTGAATATGAAGAAGCATGATGATTAAGTTCCATAATAAGTGCTTTTCTTGATTTTCCAATTGATGATATTCCCACTATTTCAATATAGATGCTCCTATTTAAAAAATGTAAGAAACAAAATACTCAAATGTGTTTCTTGCTTGTCATCTTAAAAAGATAGAAGAAACAGTTATACTGGAAAGTGAATTCCCAATATGAAGGTCTTGGACATTGCTAATGTGCTTGGTTAGTAACCAAGTGATTAGTGATTGAAGTCCACCTGGCCATATCTCTGAATGAAGGCCTTGCTAAATCCTTACCAAAGATCAGTGATGGTTAGCCCTGGGGAGTAGGGCTCTGCTGGGAGACACATGGAACTACTTGAGGTTTGAGGTGACTCAGTAGAAACTGGGTTTTCTGAGCCATGTATTTTAAGGTAAATTAAGTGTCATTTAGAAAAACTTCTAAAAACAACCCCTAAAGAAATAAAAAATGACAACAGGAAAAGACATCTGCACATCTATGTTTATCACAGCAATTTCTGTAATAACAAAAACATTGAAACAAAAAACCCTGTAATTATTCATTCCACTCATACAGTGAAGTACTACAAATGACAAAAAACAAAGACAACTTTCTTAAACACTACAGACATGGGCAAAATTAGAGAGCATTATGTTTAGCAAATGTAGTCAATCTTATAAAGATAAATATTTAAAGTCACAGTTAACATAAGGAAGAACAAGGGAAAAGAAACATTGTTTTTGCACCATAAGACTTTGAAGACTAGGAGGAGGCCAGGAATAGGGAAAAGGAAGGGACAGAAAATAATAGCCAAAGAGAGAGAAGAATGGAGGGGGGGGGGAGAGTAAGACAACCACACCTTTGGGGACGGTTACTTGGATACTATTACTTAATTCATTTGTTGATAGAGGCTAAGTAATGATATAGATTATGCTTCTCTTAAAAACAAATCCTCTGAGATTCCGTACCCCTCGGGCCAAAACGTTGGTACTGATAACTATTACACATCATGTATTATCAGGATCTGTGTGTCCAGGAAATACATGATCACTGTAATTTAAAAAATACTTTTAAGATAGATTCATAATTTTAAGATTAGAATTAAGATTTATAAAATGGCAGTTATGTAACCAAAATCACACAAGTTAGTAGCACAGCACTTCTTTTTAGGTACCCTAGGTGCCATCTACCAAGAATTTCTTATTCCTGGTCTGAGAGCTGGCACAAGCTGGATAATTCAATTCAAGGAATTGAATAAGTGAATTACTGAATAAATGAAATTTATGGAGAGGAGTTCAACCTTACTTTCTGTTTTAAGCAGTAGTGAAGAAAAGGAATTCTCCCCTTGTTTAAAAATTTGCATTCAGTGATTCAGCTGTGGTGTTCAAGATAGGAACTTGAAGGAACTAGACGAGCAGCGGGACCTACAGGAATTCCCTCTTACCTGGTGTGTCTATTGCTGCCGTGTGGATTAAGCAAGCACCACTCATTATTCCTTAGAACTAACCCTTCATGTCCTGAGAGGAAAGTTTCCTGATAATTCACTTACCAGTTAACCTTGATTGGCTAAAACTGTGCCACACTTTCCTCTGACATGACTTCATACTCTGGAATCTTCAAAGAATTGGGACTTACCCATTCCATCATGTAGAGAATCAGCAGAGATGTAATAATGGGCATCACAGTAATGTCGGACTCATGCTCTAGAAGAAAGGGGAAATAGTTGCTTTTTAAATTAGGAGATTAAAGTGCTTGAATTAATAAAAGATTTCAAGGCCTTTTGTAAATAATAGGAAGTCATTTGAGAGTTTTGGTAAGGAACAAAGAATCATATCATCGTGAATGAGAGGAAGTGCAGTCTGGGGATCTCAAGTCCATCTGTAGACAACTGGACATTCTCTTACAGAAAGGTCGCTGGGAGGAGACAAGCCATTCAGGGTACAATGTAGTAACAATGAAACATACAACTTTCCTTTAGTTCTTAAATGCTTTCTCTCCCAACGACCATGATCCCAGTTCTACCTTATAAATATGGCTAGACCAGAGGATGTACACTGGTACAAATAGGAACTGGAAACATGGGGAATCCAGGACAGATGATCCCCTCAGGACCAGTGGTGAGAGTGGTGATACCAGAAGGGTGGAGAAAAGTGGGGTAGAAAGGGGGGACAAATTACAAGGATCTACATATAACCGCCTCCCTGGGGCATGGACAACAGAAAAGTGGATGAGCTAAGGAACTAATACGAAGGGCTTGAGTAGAAAGAAAACATTTTGAGAATGATGATGGCAACAAATGTACAAATGTGCTTGACACAATGTATGTATGGATTGTGATAAGAGTTTTACAAACCCCCAATAAAATGATTTAAATCTTGCCCCCCTAGAAAAAGATTCATGCTTTTCCCTGTATATATTTATTCAATTTCAACTAAAACAGAGCAAAGCTACCTGCAGACAAATGTGAAATGCTTGTTAATGATGTACATTCTCTACTTTTGTCTGTAACTTACTTTGTAAAAATCCAAAAAATGATCTATTTGTGGCTGGTTAGATAATAAATAGATGGGTTGATAAAATGAAATAAAATAAAATTAGCAAAATGTTAGGAGTGTCAGTATTAGATATACTGATGTATATTGTAATTTTTTAATGTTCTATCTGTTTAAAAATTATAAAATACTGCAATAAAATGCATGTAGGGTAGACTGAAGAAACTAAAGTTATGGAGAGCTGAACAAGACATTAGAATAAACTGGCTATGAGCTTGGCTATGAGTACTTGGAAATATTAGTAATAATGGGAAAAGAAGCAATATTGATCATGACTGACATTGAAAATGAAGAAAAACTGGTTAGTAATTAAGAATGTGGGTTGAAATAATGAGAGACAATGTATCTTGTGGTATTTTCTCGCTTGGCAGAAGGCTAAGTGAGGATGTTCTCATAACCTTGCAGTAAGGCTTTGTGTGTGAACTGTCAAATGCTGACTGTTTGGGGGGGCATTTTTCTAGATATTTTTTCAGATTCTAACTACTCAAATTCTCCCTAACACAGACAGTGACATCGCACAACCTTTTTGAAGTTCATTTCTTTGCTTCTGCAACTTATATCCAACTTATATGTTCTTCCTGCAATGCAACAACAGCAGTTCCTATTACGGAACCTTGGTACTATAGTGGCTGCTCAGTGCAATGTCAGCATTTAGACACCAACTGGTCCATGGGAGAAAGTGAGACTTTATACTTTCATAAAGGTTTACAACTTCAGACATCCACAGGGCTACCACTACTCCTTTGTTAAAAAGTAATATTAATTAAAGACCTTACGTTTCAAAGGCAGGAAACTCAGCTATGCTGAAGAGTCTAGCAAAAGAAAAAACAAGACTGCAGGGACGGGTAGAAATGTTTCTATAAACTAATAATGCAGCACCATAATTACTCAATAATCTATGCAAAGATGTTTAGAAGACAGCTATTTTGATATTGACTAGAAAGGATCTATAATTGTGCCCATCCATAAGAAAGCTGACCCAACAGAATGTGGAAACATTGAATGATATCATTAATAACACATGAAATAAAATTGTGCTGAAGATTATTTTAAAACAATTACAATAGTATATCTGTAGGAGCTGCCAAAAGTTCATGCCAGATTCATAAGAGGGGCTGGGGATGAGGAATATCATTGATAATATCAGATGAATATTAGCTGAAAGCAGAGACTATCAGAAAAACGTTATTATCATTTTATTCACTATGCAAAGACATTCAACTTCATCATAACAACTATGGGTAACATTTCAATCAATGACAATTCCAGAACACTTCATTGTGCTTATGTGGAACCTGCACACAGATCAAGAGGTAGCCTTTTTAACAGAACAAGGAAATGTTATATAATTTAAATCAATAGTGTAAATCAGAGTCATATTCTTTCTGCATATTTTTTATTTGAATGCTGAGCAGCTAATCCAGGAAGAGGGAGTATTTGAATTATGTTAAGAAGAATGAGGCATCAGGTTTGGAGGAAAGTTTATTACCAATCTGGAATATAGTAAAGTGACCAGATTTTAAGTGGGACACCATTGACCATGGGTGGGTGGGAGGGGGTCTTGATTAAAAATTTGGTCTATATGGAGCAAAAAAATGTTCATAAAACACGAAAGTAGTATTATAACATATTTATTTTAATTTTAGAATGTCACAGGATGTTGTTAAACTATTAAAAAGTGGGACGTCTGGTCACTGTAATATAGAGATAATCTACCTTGCTTTCTGGGACTCAAGAGGGCTTAAAGCATGTACTGATGAATGTCAAAGATTTAGAGCTTCAGTATAAATTTAAAATCAATGTAAAGAAAAATCCTCATAACTGGACCATTAAGCAACATCATGATAAAAGGAGAAAAGTTTGAATTGTCAAGGATTTCATTTTTTTTGATCCATAATCAATGCTCATGAAATTAGCAATCAAGAAGTCAAATAAAATATATTTCACACAACCTAATTAAAGTAGTAAAAAGCAAAGATAAAACTTGGGGGGTTAAGATGTCCAGGACTCCAGCCATGGTATTTTCAACATCTTCATATGTATGTTATAATAGGGCAATGATAAAGAAAGATCAAAGAAGAAAAATGAAGTTGAATTGTGGTGTTGGTGTTGGTGTTGGAGAAGAATATTGACAATTACAAGGTCTTCCAGAAGTGCAAATAAGTCTGTCTTAGAGTCAGTACAGCAAGAATGCTTCTTAAAAGCGATAATGGCTTCAAGTCAAGGCTTCAAGGCACATCTTTTGATAGCCAGGCACCATCAGCTTTCTTCACTGCATGCGGGCTTTGTTGCTTCTGAGCTGGATGACCCCTTGTTTACTTTCAGCTTTCCATGTGGGCTTTGTTGCTTCTGGGCTGGATGGCCGCTTGTTTACTTTCAAGCCTTTAAGACCCCTCCATTAGCTTTCTTCACAACATTTGCTTATGCACATGTTTGTTTTCTGTGATTGTGTCAGGGAGCTGTGAATCATGGAATGCCAATTTAATAGAACAAAATGTTCTTGCACTGAGGAATTACCTGATGGAGGTAAATAAGTGGCCATCTAGCTAAGAAGCAAGCCCACATGGAAGAAGCACAATTGCCTGTATGACCTCAAGGTGTCAAATGGATCTGGTATCAAATAGCAAAGAACTAAAAATTATATCATTATAAATTAGGGAGAGTTCAGATTGGGGACCCAAAGCCCATAAATACATGAAGTGACATCCTCTTACAGAGGGGTTGCAGTGAGGAGATGAGCCAGTCTAGATACAGTGCAGGAGCAATGAAATGTGCAACTTTCCTCAAATGCTTCCTCCCACAGACTATCATCCCAATTCTGCCAGACAGAATTGGCTAGACCAGGGGATATACCTTGGAGTCAGATACATGGGAATTTAGGATAGATAATCCCTTGAGACTAATGGGGAGTGGTGACGATGGGAGGGTTGGAGGGATGGTGCAGTAGAAAGGGGGAACACATTTCTGGTATCTACATGTGACCTCCTCTCTGGGGTGTGGAAAATGGGGGGGGGGTGAATGAAGTGACACATTGGACAGTGTATGATATGAAGAGGTAATAACAATTTGTAATTCATTGGAAGTTCATGGGGAAGGAAAAGGAGGAAGAGGAAGTATAAGGAGTTGGAATTTTAAAAAAACAAGTAGCGGAAAGAGGGAAAGAGGAGCTTATGCGGAAAGGGTTCAAGTAGAAAATGTTTGTAGATGAATGTGGCCCATGTGTACAAGTATGCTTAATACGAACAGTATATTGGATATTGTAAGAGTCCCCAATAAAATCTATATTTTAAAAAAAGGGGTAATGTCACTGCACTTTAGACACATTTTCAGAAAAAAAAAAAAAAACAGCCACAAGAGAAAGCCTTCATTCTTGGTGGAGTATCAGCAGAAGTGAGGAAGTCTCTCAGTGAGTTGCATTGGCACAGTGGCTGCAACAATGATCTCAAGTGTAACAACCATTGTGAAGATGGTGCAGGAATGGGCAAGGTTTCATTCTTCCTGCTACACAGAGAGTCACTGTTAGAGACAACTCTTGGGCTCATACCAATAACGTACAACTTCAACAGGAGACTCCCTTATGTGTGCTCTCCCCCATTGCAGTGGTGGGACTTTGTAAGGTCCTCAACTCACTAAATTTATCAAATGTGATGTTTTGTGTTATGCAAGGCTAGATAATAAGAGGTGAAAGAACACCTACTGGATATTTCTCTGGTGTCCCTTCCTAGAGAACCCTAAATGACATATGGGAGTGCATGTGAGAGCACAAGGTGCCTTGAAGGGAAGTGTTTTGGAGTGAGCACGTGGAAAATTCCTACAGAGCCAAAATCCAAACTCATGGCCATGAAGTTGACTCCTCCTCATAGGATCCTCATGGGACAGGGTGGACCTGCCTTCGTGGGCTTCTGAGATCAGATATTCGATGGATTTCTCCACTAGACTACAAATCTCTTCTTCCTGTAGAGGTAGGAAGGAAAAAAATGCTTAAAGAGCTTCAGCTATTTTAGGCCAGCTTTTTTAATCTTCCCAATTTAAATGGCAAACAGATGTGAATGTGAGCCAATGTATAATCCCTGCACTCAATACCAAAGTCTCTCAACATCAAATTAAAGTGATTTGACACAGATGTAAACAGTAGTCACCTTCTACTTTCAGTGGAAGGGTGATGATTTTAGTATAGAAAAACAAAGGAATATTATAGCATCATCAAGCACATTGAAATAATTTAACTGTGGTATCCAAACTGGTTCTCTCTATAGGTTAAATCTGAGTTGATTTTTAAAAGGTAAAGTAATAAATAAGGAAGGTAAATAGAAACTGTATAGATAAATATATGGACCATTAGCAGTTTGAAACAAAAGGTTGAATGTGGTTAAGTGAGAGTTGGAACTGGTGAGTTAAGTATGGACTAGATACTAGGACTAAATTGAGTAGTAAACCTTTCTTATTAAAGTTATGGGGAATGTTAAAATATGTAATACAGAAAAGTATTGTGAATAGCTCTGCTTTGTGATTGTAGCAGACAGCTTAAAAGTTTACTGTGATTTGTCCAAGTTAATTAAGAAAGATTGCATTAAGGAATAAAGATAGAGATGAGACATTCCTTAAAATAGGGCTTAAAGATGCTGTGGATTGGCCCCATGAGGAATCTGTATTAGATGCTGTTACAGGTTGTTACCAGGATTAAAGTGTGGGGTTGGGTATTGTCAATTACTGCTACAGAGAACACACAATTAGAAGAATGTGGGGTTTCAGGTAACCTCTTCAGCAGCATTACAGAATTAAAAAGTTTGTATGTTTTTGTAAAAATTAAAGATAAGAGAGCCCTATGAAATAGTTCTACTCATAACAGGGTCACCGTGAGCTGGAATTGACTCAAAAACACAAGAATTGAACTTATTTAGTAGACTGTTTCTGTTTTTCCAGGATTTCTGAATGACAATTGTCTGTAGGCAGGAACAAAAGGGTGCATCGTCATGGACCATCCTCACAATGTGTCAATCCATCTCATTAAACGTCCTCTTTTCACTGTCCCTCCACTTTACCAACCATGATCCAAGCATGATGTCCTTGTCCAGGGGTGCATCCCTATTGATAAAGGCTGTGAAACAAAATCTCTCCACTATTGCTTTTATCGAGTATTCTGGCTGTACTTCTTCCAAGACAGATATATTCACTCTTCTGAGAGTCCATTGAATTTTCAATTTTTCACTAACACCTTAATTTAAACGCATCTATTATTATTCATTCTTCCATATTCTTTGTCCGTATTTCACACGTAAGAGGCAACTGAATATGTCATGGCTTTGGACAAGCACACAGTATTAGCAGTGATTCCCAACCATTCTAATGCCCATGGCCCTTTGGTTCTTCGTGTTGTGGTTACCCCCTCCAATCATAAAGTTATTCCTGTTGCTACTTCATAACTATAACTGTGCTACTGTAATGAATCAAGTGGCCCCTGTGAAAGGGTTGTTCAGCCCCCAGAGGGGTCACGACTCATAGATTGATAATCACTACTTTAAAGTTATAGAGAGATTCTTTGCAGCAAACTCGTTAGACAGAATGCTGTTTGATTTCTTGAGTATATTTTATGAACAAGCAGTTGTGGATCCCAGAAAAACAAAATCCTTGACAATTACAGTCTTTTCACCACTTATAATGATGTTATCTATTGATCCAATTGTGAGGTTTTGTTTTCTTTTGTTGAGATGTAACCCTACTTTGTGAAGTTCGATATTCATCACTAAGTCCTTTGAGCTGTCTTGGCTTTAACTGAGCAAAGTTGTGTCATCTGCAAGTTGTTAATAAGGTTTTCTCCAATCTCGATGCTGCATTCTTCCTCACACAGTTCCAGTTTCTAAGAAATTTCCTCAGAATACATATGTAATAAGTATGGTTAGAAGTTACAGTCCTGACACACACATTTGCCCATGGTAAAGTAGACTTCACATGCACGCGTTTCCTTCTGAAAAGGGATCAGATTGAGTTGCCTTCCAATCTGGAAAATTAATCCTGGAAAGCCAGTGACCACTTGAAAACAATGGCTCAAGTTCAAACACGGCATCACCAAACCCTCACTTCAGATTCTCCAAAAGCACCTTGCAGGAAGGGAAGCCATGTAAAAAATTTTTTCAATTGATTTGGGTATTTTTGCCATACTTAAGACTAAATGGACACACATATAACTTCATTCCTCTTGCTAAGCTGCCCCTCACCAAATTGCAAAGGTAATGCCCCAAGTACGTGAAGATTAGACCATTAGAAGTAAGAGATGCTTACCACTTAAAAATGTTTTCTTCACAGAGAATTGTCTTGTTTTCTTTCACATGTCTGAAAAGAATTTGTATGTCACTGAAGACTCCAAGTCCATTTAGGTTTTCGTTTTCCTCCAGCTTTTTGTTTGTTTTAGCCACAGCCTGAAGGGTAAGGAATCTGGAGTGGTATTTTGTTTGTCTGTTTTTGAAGCTCATTCTCTATAAGCCCATCTCAACAAATGAAATCAGTAACAATATGCTGTGAATCCCCCATAAATAAGATTCTTTTCCTTGTTTCCCTCCCATTCATCCTCTATCCCTCTATAATTTCCCAACCTTTGCCTCTCCCTGTTCCCACCACCACCCCTAGTCCCCACATAGTCTTCAAAGTCATAGCTTTCAGTGTAAAAGCCACATTTATTTTTCTTTGTCTTACCTTATAATAATTATTTTAATATTTATCTTTACAACATTAACTAAATTTTCTAAGCTAAATATTCTCCGCTTTTGTCTATGTTTTGTGGAATTTAAGAATATTGTTGTGGTCCTATTGATATATAATATTCTATTGTATGAATTGCCAGTATTTGTTGATCCATTTATAATCAGAGTTTTTTTATTGTTTCCATGTTTTTCTTATTATGGAAATTGCTGTGATAAACATAGGTGTACACATGTCTGTTTTTGTTATATTCCTTATTTCTTTAGGGAAAATATCCAGTGGAGAAATTGCTGAATCATAAGATACTTGTATTTGAATTTGTTTAAGGATTTCCATAATGATTGTAAAATACTATTATCTCATGAACAATGTAAGAGGAATTCAATAGCTCTAAAACCTGTTCCATATTTATTATTTTCTTTTTCATCGAATTTTGCTAAACATGTCTGGGTGAGGTGTAATCTCATTGTTTTTCTTATTTATATTTTTCTTATTTCTAATGAATGTAAGCATTTCTTGTTGTTGGCCACCTGGATGTTGTTTTGGCAAACTGCTTAGTCAAGCCTTGTGCCCACTTTTTGACTGGCTTATGTGTATTTTTCTTGTTAAGATATTATAGTTTTATAGAGATTTTGGATATTAGTCCATTATCTGATGCAGCATTACTAAATCTATTTTCCCACTCTGTGAGTTATTTTCTAACGCTTCTGATAAAGTCCTCTGGTGTACATACATGTCACATTTTTGGAAGGTTCTAGTTCTTTATTTTGTCTTCTATATATTTGGTAGTGTAAGTTTGTTTCTATTCTTTACTTGATGGTTTTAATTGTTGTGTGGTTTTTATTTAGGTCATTAATACATTTTGAGGTTTTTTTTTTTGGTGGGGGAGGGCATCACTGCTCTCCGGTGGTGGGAGTAGGAGGCCCAGCCCCACTGCTGGAATTGAACCTCCATCCCAGTGGGCCGCAGTCCCGCGCACAACCACTACGCCACCGGGGCTCAGCCCTTGAGTTTATTTTTGTGGATGATGTGGGATGTGTTTTCTGTTTCACTCTTTTTCCCTGCTCCCTCTTTCCTCTTTCACTCCCCACTGGAACCACCTCTAATGATTTCTTAGAAGAGGGCTTTGTAGTTTTCTTTGGAGAACTCACTTGTTTCTCAGGTAAGACTTACTCATAAATATTTTTATTGTGTGTCATTATTAAATATATTATTGTTCTTTTATATAGTTTTCAGTATCATTATCATTAATATACAAGAATCCAACTAATTCTTGAATGTGATCTTATAGCCTGTTATGTCGCCCCTTTTTTTCAACTAATTCTGGCAAGTTTTGAATAGAATCATTGGTGTTTTCTATGTATAATATTATATCATCTGCAAATGAAGAGAGTTTTCTTGCTTCTATGCCTATGCAGATGAGTGTCTTCTGTAGGTTTTTTTGGCCGGAAAAAAGAAGTCCTTCCATAAGAGGGATGGACACAGCGGCTGCAGCAATGGGCTCAAGCCTAGCAGCAATTGTCAGGATGGTGCAGGACTGAGCAGTGTGTCCCTCTGTTTGTGCATGGTCATTGTGGGCTGGAACTGACTACACAGCACATAGCAACAACACAGCGCAACATTGCCAGGACTATATTAAGACGAAGTGGTGATCAAGGACAGCTCTGTATAATTCCCATTTAAAGAGGGTATGACCCTCGCCATGATGCCAAAGGCTAATGCCTGAGCAGATGAAAATGAGTCCATGTACTCTTTTTTTTTTTTTAGAAATAAATTGTTCATTTATAAGAAATGTTTTCCCGGCTGAGCCCCGGTGGCGTAGTGGTTGTGCATGGGACTGCGGCCCACTGGGACGGAGGTTCAATTCCAGCAGTGGGGCTGGGCATCCTACTCCCACCACCGAGAGCAGTGATGCCAAAAAAAAAAAAAAATGTTTTCCCCTTGAGAAAGTGGTTTTCTCCACAGAGAATTGCGTTAATACTTAGGGAAATTTTTAAATGTTTGACTAGAGGACTGCTAGCATAGTAAACAATAAGGTTAATAAGTGAATAAAGAACTTAGTAAGTATCGGTCAGTAAAGTAAGGATAATAAGTATGTTGTAAGAAAAGAACCTGGATTTCCTTAACTCCAAGAATCCAGTATCAAGAAAGAAAATGTGAAGGATATGATGTGTTCCTGAAAACATAAATAAATCCAAAAGAGACACAGATAATAAAAAGAACAGTATTCAATGTATTTCTGTCAGTTTTATTCCACATAATTCACACAGATCGCTTACTTTCTCACCAGGAATTGTTCTAGGATAGTGGAGAAGCTGCACTACATTTTTATTCTAAAATAGTCTAGTGTAAGACTAAGACATTTATTTCTTTAAGGGCGTCTACCTGACATCTGAACTTCCTTATAAAATTGCATTAAATATGTATCAGCTTTGAGGGTCTACCAAAATAGAAAAATACATTTTCAATTTAGCCTTGGTTACACATGACCTGCTTTAAAGTGCTCCTCTAATGAAGTTGATGCTATACTAAAATTAATTCTATGCAAAAGGCACAGCCGACTCTGTGTTATTTGATCATAATGCATACCATCCACTTTTCCTGAACAGAGAAACAATGCTGAGCTGGTGATCGCTTTAATCTGGCAGAACTGAAAACATTGTCATAATAATCAAAATGAAGTTCAAGTAGTTTTCTGACCTGAACATAGCACCCATGCTTTACTGTAAGAAATAAAGAACAAGGAATTCCGTCTGTAGCACTTTTAGTTTGTAGCTGCACTCATAATTTTGCCTCAAGGGCATTTTTAAGATGTTGTCAGATCTGACTCAGCATCAATTCAATGTCAGTTTGGTTTTGGATTTTAATGGGAAAAATCTTACCTATTTGTTCTTAGTTTCTCAAAGGATTTATGAAATCTCAGATGACAATTAGTAATCTATTTATCCAATAAATGTTCAGATTGTTATAGTCTTTTTATGGTATTTTGCCTTTAATTCTTTTTTTAGATTTTTTTACATTAAAGCAATATTTTGTTATCCATTTTGTCTTTTAACTCTTTGTACTTTTATTTAGGAGTTCTACTCACAGTACGTGTTATCATGTCTTACTTTTTTATATCGCTTTTATTTTCAATGAAATGAACGTTTTGTTGTTTTTACCTTAGTTCCTGCTGCTTCCTTGGCTAGATCTAGGTTAGCTTTCCTGTGGGGTCACTAAGAGCTGGGATTTAATCCATAGCTTTATAATTTTAAAGTACACATTATGATTTTTTTTCTCATACAGGTTCACCTTATCAAAAGAACATTATCATGTTTACTTAATCTATTTTTTTTATTTGCCAATATATGTGTTCCTCAATAAAAAAATACTTCTATATAGACTATCATCTACACAGTAATATTTCAAAATACCTGTAGGAAACATGAAATTAAAATATAACAGAATTATCCCATGAATGTTTCGAATCTTTATTTTGTATCACAGTAAATTTATTGAGAAAGCTGACTATGGGCGGGGGGTGTGGGTGGGAATGGAGAAAAAGAATGTTGATTATGCTTTCTTCCACTGACTCATATATTTTGTGGTTTTCCCACCTTTGCTTTTCTTTACTTGAGTACAAGTTCCAAGAATAATGTCATTGTGTGGCCTTAGGCAAAATTCTGAAGCCTCATATTGCTGATGATAGCCCAGGTGGCATAGGGGCTCCACTGAGCTACGAACTGCAAGATCAGCAGCTAGAATGTCCCAGTCCCTCCACGGGAGGAAGACGAGCATTTTGCTCTTGTGAAAATCTGCACCCTTGGGAACCTAAAAGGAAAGTTCTCTTTACCACATGTGCTCAGTATGAGCCAGAAGAAACTTGATGGCGGTGAACTTGGAAATTAAATGACTTTACCATTTTTGTATACATTCCTAGTCAATTATCTGACAATCTAATAATTTTCCCATACAGATGGTTTACTACTTTTCTCTAAAAGTGTTTGGAATAGACTCAGTGTCTGGTCTTCTAAACACATTTTTGGTTTATGAACATATAATATCAACCTATATTTTCTGGGATGTACATAGGATGCTAGTCCACTATTAATGTATACCACTATCTGGAGGAAACCTGTGTAATTCAATTAATCTGAAGATTAATGGGTTTTATCTATTAATCCCAGCACTAGAAACTATTTGGGACACAAATGTCTCACAATCAAAATTCATATTACCTCACATTTTCCCTTTCACTTAAAATATCTGTATTTCTAAAACCATGTTTTCAACAAAAATGCAAAGGGAAAAATAATTTTATCTTGAAAAGGCTAAATTTTACTAAAATTTTTAGCTATTGTTTCTCTCTTCTCCCTCCGATTTAGCACTCTATATGCAATTTAAACCTGATGTCTTCCATCTTTCTTTCATCTTATGAAGTTTATCTTTATAATTAGATTTTATATTTTTTAAACTTTATAATCTATATGACTATCTTCTGGAGCACCTCCTGATGTTTTCTATCAAATCACTGATTTATTATGTAGCTCTCTCTTGTCTGGCATTCATTCTATCTATTGGGCTGTCGACGCCCACCCAACAGTTCCTTGTAACAAAAGCCTGGGGTTCTGTTTTAATGAAGTTTATGGTCAAGAAAACTCCATGGCGCTCGGTTCTACTCTGTTCTGTGCTGGATCACTATAAGTTGGAATCAGCTCAATAAAAATAGGTTGGATTTTAATTTATTAAGGTATACTTAAAGCAGTGTGTTTTAATTCTCAATCGTCTATTCATTGCTCTTTTTCTCATGTTCCAGTGTCACATTTTTCTGGTTAAACATATTTACCTTGGTCTAGTCCAAATAATGTTGGTGCATTCAAAGACATCTAATTCATATAATTATTTTTCAGTTTTGTGCACAAACCACCAATTATAGTGATGATGAAATTAAAGAATTTTACTAACTTATGTGATCTGAAATATAATCACACATGAACAAGATGCATTGATAATCATTGACAGATGAAATATACAGTAACAAAATTGACTACGTCTATGGGAAGTAACCATGGGAAAGTTCAATATCAGCAACTAAAACCAGGCCAGAAGCCATCAGTTGCTAAGAAGCTTTTGGACTGAAGAAAATTAAAAGAAGAGCCCAAACATAACCCTGAGTGCATTCCACCTGTATTTCAAGAACATCACCCTTGTTAAAGATGTTTCAGGAAATTTTCCCCAGCACAAATTCAGATGCTTAATGTAAACAGAAATCAATCAATAAAGAAAGTAATCTGAGCAAAGCCACATCTCGTGGATAGCAGCTCACACTTAGGCTATACTCATATAAATTCCTAATAGCAACAGTACCTTCAATTCTATGTCATTGCTTGCATTACCCAAAGGCAATGTTGACACTTTTTGTTTCTTTGAGGGTTTTATGTTTTATTTGTTTCCTTGTTTTTGTTTTGTTGTTATCGTTGTTGTTAATCTTGGCTTTGTTTATTTTTTCCATAATATGACTGCCAAAGTAAACCAGAGTCTTTCATAACTCCAGGGACAAACAGATGAATTCTGGGCTCCCACATAATCTTACTCCTGATCCAAGAACATTTAGTTCTTTTGTTTGTTTGTTTTTGGCATCACTGCCTTCTGGTGGTAGTGGGAGGCCTAGCCTTGCTCCTGGAGAGCTGCTGCTGGATTTGAACTGCCAGTCCAGTGGGTCGCAGTCCCACACTCAACCACTACACCACCAGGGTTCAGCCCCAACCAGTTAGTTCTTATAACATGACTCTATGCGATACTTGTCTTCACAAAGTGATCACTGAATATAAGGTTCTACAGCAAAATGTAGTAGTGAAGAAAGCAGATGGTGCTTGGCTATCAATTGCAAAAGTGTCTTCAAGGTTAAAATGTTTGTATTCAAACAAGTAGCTATTTAAGTAGGGCATCAACTAAATCCAACACAGAAGAAGCATAGAAGCCGGTGTGAATTCAATGATAACAATAACAAAATCCAAATAAGATGAATGGAAAAGTTTCAGAGATTAAATAGTGAATATCCATTTTGTAAAAGGTTGTGAAGGATAGTGGAAAACCAAAATCCCTCTGCAGAGTGTCTAGCTGATTTGGCTTCTGGCAGATCCCCTCTAGTCAAAGGCAAGGGGCTCAAACAACTTTACTACCAGACAGAGATCATTGTAAACTTAATTATGATGAACTGAACCATAGTATATTATGATACTTTGTTAGTTGACCTCTCTCATGAGCCAATCTGAATTTGCTCTATGTTAAAATATTTCTTGATTGTTCCAAGAAAGATTTTCTGCTCTGGCTTTTTGCTTCTTATTGGATTTTTTCTTTCTTTCTTTTTTTCTTTCTTTTCTTCTTACTCTATTTCTTTTCCTTTTTTGTTTTGTTTTCTTTCTTCTGTTTCATTTCATTTTTGTTTCTAATTGATCTTGTGAGGTATCCTAGTTTAAGAAACACAGAAAGAGTAAATATATATTGACAATAACTGTTGGCTTACCAGGAAGCGGCGGGTTGGGAGGACTGGAGAATTGGGGGAGATCTGTGAATGCAGGATGAAGGAGAAAGCATTAGAGCTGGTTGTGGGGATATATTTATAACCATTTATAACTATGGTTTAACTATGGAAATGTGTGATGTGTGAGTAGCATATCAAGAAAACTACTAAGAAAGAAAAAAAACAAGCTTCAACTATCATTACCATGGGTGAAAGAGGAAAAGATTTGCTTAGGGAGCATTAAGTTCATTTTAATGATGGTGCAATGATTTCGAGAGGGATAAAAATGATAGTTATACAAAACCAAGAGTATAATCAATGACATTAATTTATACATATGGTTACTAAATAACCATGAAAGTTTCATGTTGTCTATTTTTGTCAAAATGATTAATGATGATTACATGAGTAATGACGAGTATGGAGAAAAAGAAAATGTCCTAAAGTTGATTGGGGTAAAGATTATACAATTTTTCTTGATATGGTTGAACTATTGAATTATGTTATAGGTGGATGAAATGCCAATAAACTGATTCTTAGAAGTTGTTTGAACTTTATATCCAGGAATCTATTCTAAGAAAATAAGGAAAGGATACATCATCTCCGTGCATGTGCTAGAATGAATAATAGCTCCCAGCGGCGTTCCTGTAGGAATCACTGGAATGCTCCATGGCAAAAGGAACTTTAAAGATGGAATTGAATTAAGGATTTTGACATGGTGAATGTATCCTGGATTTTCCATTGTGATCACAAGGATCTTCATAAGAGAGAGACAAGAGCGTCGACATCAAAAAGATGAAGACTATATGGCACAGGGACCAGAACTCACCTGTTAGGCACAGAAGCTAGAGTAAAGGTTCACTCATCAAGAGCTCCAGTGGCCTCTAGACACTGGAAAATAAAAAGTGATGAATCAGCCACTAGAGATGCCTCAGAATGCCCAAGACATGCAGCCCTGCTTACATTTCATCTTTGGCTTCAGAACACAACGTGTATGATGATTTGTTCCTGCAGCTGTACAAAGGAATGCAATAAATATTAGTGCAAAGTTAAAAACAAATCAACTGCAAAGGTAAATTAAATGAGCTATGAAATATCAAGATATACTTTATGAGCGATGAAGCATCTAGATATACTCTATGAAACCATTAAAATTATGTTACAGAATATTTGACTACATAAGATGCTAATGTTAGAGTAAGGTTAAAGAAATGTGCTAGAAATTCCAGTTAATAACTAATTTCTAACAAATAAATTATAAGTAGCAATAGCTAATCTCTGTCATTGCATTATTTGGGGTTTGGCAGGGGTTGCTTTTAAGTGTGTGCCAGAAATTTTAAACATCATTGTAAGTCTTGCACTTGTTACTGCCCCCGTGAGTCAGATAATATTTTCAAAGTTTTCCAGAGAAGGTGATTGATAAGGCACTAATTGAGAAGCAGGCCTATTACTATAAGATGGATACTTAAGCTAGGATTTGAAATTAAATATCAGATCACTGATCCTGCACTTCTAGTCCTCAGTCCAGAGGAAGCAGGTCAAGCATAGTAATGTTATGTGGTGGAAAACAGAGGTAAGTTTCTTCTTCTCTTTGACTTTACAGTAAACCTGTGTTACTTTTGAAATGTACTTTAAAAGTCTATTAAAAGGATAGAATATAAAGATTTTTAAATTGCTGAGCCCCGGTAGCGTAGTGGTCGTGCGCAGAACTGCAGCCCACTGGGTTGAAGGTTCAAATCCAGCAGCAAGGCTGGGCCTCCTACTCCCACCACCAGAGGGCAGTGATACCCCAAAAAACAAAAACAAAACAAACAAACAAAAAAAAAGATTTAAAAATTTTTGAAATGATATGTAGAAAAACCTTTCCAGTTCTCATTTTACTTTTAGAAAATATGGCACTTTTCATCATTGAAACTCAGTTGCTAAAAAAATTTCATTGAAATCTGTAACTGTCTAGAATATAAAACTATGTCATGACCTACTTGATTACACACCATTCAGACTTTAGCAAATTCAAAGTGTGCATATTAAAAATCTGATACATTTACTTGTAACTACTTATAATGCACACAAGAAAATGAAGCATAAAAATATTGAACAAAATTAACTTTTGAGGAAAAAATGGAATGTGGTTAGCTTACATGTGTCCCACCCCATTAATACTCGAGTAAATCCCAGAAAAGACACAAAAAAAATCTAAAACCAATATCATTATTTGAATAAAAAGACTAAAAATTAAAAGTATGGATGGAGCATTGTGTTCTTGCTGAAAGAAATATGTCAACTAGACTCATCATGCACCAGAACCCTTGTTAAGAATGAAGTCTCTACAAAAGTAACTTCTTGCCCTCTCTGTCTCTACTGTGAAGGTTCTATTTTATTGTTTTTTTAAAGTAATCATTAAGTAATGCTGATTCACATATTATCAGATTTTGTCCGTGCCACTTGTAATTGTATTTCCCTGAAAATAAAAGGCAAATGTCGGGAGAAGCTGATATAATGATATAAAAGGAAGAACATGAGAGCCCTTGTGACAAGAAAGTTCAGGTGATAATGATTTTTCAATTTTTCAATTATTCCCACCCATTTATAAGGCTTCATAGCTAGTCTGAGTAAACGTCTTCTACATACTCAACTGCTACAACGGAGAATGGAGCAAGGAATTCCATCCGCCACAAGCTACTCAGTTAAATTCAATAGGTAGAATTTAACTAGCAAATATAAGACCCAGAAATGAGTCAATCAAGGGTATTTCCAAAACCTTTCTAACAGCATACAATAGCAAGGTCTGATGAGGTCTGCTTTCTGTTCAAAGACTAACAAGTAGGAATAAGGCAGACTCACAATTTCCAGGTATTATAGGACACAAGAAAGGAAATATCTGAAGATTCTTAACAAAATGGTATGCTTAAAATGATTAAGTATGATCATAGGAACATTTGTCTTTTTCGTTAACTATTAAATCCCTGCTCCTAAAATATTGTGGAAATATTAGAGGGAGTTCAAAAAAATATTCAATGAATATATACATATATCTTTATGCACATGAACATTGTTACGAAGTATTCTACATCCTTCATGACTGACAAGAAATCTTGAACTCTATATGAATGTGCAAAACGATAAGGGAAAAATGAATGTGTAAAACTATACGGGAATAAACTTTGATTTTTAAAAGGAATAGAAAGTGAGGGAAATATGTACATTTATTTTAAAAACATCAATATAATGTATGATGTAATATGGTAAACAAAACAACATTTTCTTTACACATGTACTGTAATAGGTAGATTCGTTGTGCCAACATAGCCAATGAAGATAGATAGAGTTGCTGTGAAAACATGGCCAATGAACACATGTGAGATCAATTGAAGGGCAGAGATAAAAATGGCTGGTGAGCCTCTATCTTTCTCTCTTGCTCTTGGATCTTTGGACCAAGTCAGCTGCCTTGTTTGTCCTGTGTCTTAATTTCCAAGCTACACTACCCGTGCAATACCTGATCCTTGGACTGTGTTGCTGTGAGTTGAGGTTCCTTCAAGCTGTGCTGCGCCACGCTCCTGGGATAGACATCTTTTGAGCTGGGGACTGTCAGACCCTGTTGTCAGACTGACGGTTGGTGACCTGCCTTGCTGTTTGTGCCTGTGGCCAGATAGCCTGAATTGCTCTACAGAGGACGACCCCGCGGCCCTCAAGACTCGAAGGACTGCTATTAACTGTACTAGCTGTCTCACCCAAGTGAGTTGCACCGAGCCATTTGTACTGCTTTGTGGATTAGTTAACTGTTTATTTCTTACATTAAATAGCTCTCTATCTATTGATATATATATATAGATATATAGATATATAGATATATAGATATAGATATATATATAATTAGTAGTATTCTGGTTTTGTTTCTCTAGAGAACACATGTACCAAATAGTTGGGCTCTTCTGTAGCTTGTCTTTTAACTTTCTAATTTACCATACACCAAAAAATAAATAACTCCCTGCCATCTATTTGAGACTGCTTCCCAGCAGCCCCACGGGACGGAGTAGAACTGCCCTGTGAATTTCGGAGAATATAGGTTTCATGGGAGGAGAAAGCCCATCTGTCACCAGCAAAGTGGTTGCTACTTACACAATGCTGATCTTGCTGTTAGCAGACCAGTGCATAACCACTGGGAGTTTTCACTCCGTTTTTCTTTTCTTTTCTTTCAAGCATTATCCTTTTGTCATTTCTAGTTTTAACGTTGGACTTGAGTATCCTGATTACACCAGAGTTACAATATATTGACTTCTATTTTTATATAGTTTTTCAATTGAAGTTGTGTTAACTCCATAACTTTTTATCAAGCACAGTGAAAATTGTATGTACAGTGAATGCTCTTAAAGACAAATAACTTTTTTAAAAGTCATATATAATGACTCTTGCTTCCTGTAGCAGTAAACTAAGCAGTTTCAGTCATTCTCCAATTTAAAAAAAAATGCTTAGAAAAGCTCGGGGGCTGGGAGTGGGGTGGGGGGGTGGAATACATAAAATTCTTTTCCTTGAAGACTATGGAGATTTAGCATGACTATGACAATATAGCAGATCAAGATCCATAGGTGATGAAAATCTAGACAGGAGAGTCTGGCATTTGGGCGCCATTTTCCCAAGGGATAGTTGCAATTCC
>PVJH01024543.1:0-34011 GCA_004026705.1 Nesogale talazaci
ATGACAATTCTGGAGTACCCTGGGTTCCAGGCTGGTCCACTGTCAGGAGGGCTTACATACCTAACACTATGTCTACAGATGGCCGCCGGGGCCACACTTACAGAGAGAGCGTAGACGGCAGGCTCCATGTCTTCCAGCTCTCGTTCCAGTGGAGAGAACTTCTGATACATGGGGCAGCTTTTGTCCCACAGAACCGGAGGCTTCAAAACATAACCACAGCCACCGTTGGCCTCAAACATGGCAGCATTTAAGTGTAAAGGGAGATCTGCAAAGCATGAAACAAACAGATGAAAGGAACGCAATACTTTTGGCTACTTCATTTATCCCGGTGTCAACTTTCAGATGTAACATTCAAAAACTATTAGTGTTCACAGGGACGGGAGGGTGGGAGGGGTGGGGTAGAGGACTTATTGCTTATGGGTTACTGAGCTTCTGTTAAGGATGGTGGAAAGCTATGGAAAAGGATAATGGTGATGGATAAGCAAGATGATGGACATACTGCATTTTTTGGACCATAAGACACACTTCCCCCACCCCCAAAGTGGGGGAAAAAACAGGGTGCATCCTGGTCTAAAGATGTGGTACCCCAGAACATTTTAGTATACTGGTACTATTTGGTCCAGAATATTTGTTTCTTGTTTTCCTGCTCTAAAAACTGGGTGTGTCTTATGGCCAGGTGCATCTTATGGTCCGAAAAATACAGTAATTTATGCCACTGAGTTGTATGAGGAGAGACTGTTGAAATGGCAAACATTTTGCTTGCTTTGGCAGCACATATACTGAAATGGCAAACACTTTGTTACATATGCATTTGTCACAAAAAAGCATGCTCTCGCGCGCGTACACACACACACACACACCCCTCAAGAGAACTCGACATCAATTTCCCCTAAAACTTCACATGAAGAAGCACTGAGCATGGCCTCATTCCATTCCCGATTGTCTAATCTGTGTTCTCAGTACCACAGGTGCAGCCAAGAAGCAAAACAACTCTGTTTGCATGAAACTTAGAACCCATGAGCTATGGCCAGCATTCCCGCTCCACACCAGGCTCCACCACCTAAACATTGACTACCTTTATCTGCAAAATCTTGTGAAATATGTCCTTTTATACTCATTTCCATAAAGGAGGAATAGTATTTTCTTCCCTCAAGCAGCAAGCCATACAGGCAACTGTGACTGATTCTTGCTTTTTCCAATGTAAGATAAAAATCCATATATTGTAATCAGAGCCCCTAGTAAAATGACTTAATAATAATGAGACAAAAACTCCAACTTAATGCTCCAAAAAACCAAGAGAATAAAAAAAATCCAACTTAATTCTCCAAAGAAAACCCAAGAGGACAGCTAGAAAAAAAAGTAGCTTTTCTTTGATATCTTAGTTCCAACTCAAAAATTATAGTTTTACCTTTAAAAAGTTGTAGTTAAATATGAAACCAAATAAAAAATCATCATCATCACATATGTCTCACACCACGCCGGCAATCCCCGCCATCATAAACTTTGGGACCCCTCACAAGCACTTTGAGGCCAGGGGCCTCAATATCATTTGGAACAGCTGTTTGACAGAAGATTGGAGCAGTTCTGTCTCTGAGCTGTCTCACGTGCAAGTGCTTGTCTGATGTCACAAGCCCGTGTAAAACTTGCCCCAAAAGGCCGTTTATGAGACCCTCCTGACTAATGTTCCCTCTGATATATTCCTTCCATGTGATTGTGAATATGGAGGAGCACCGAGGGGAAAATGTGTCAGGCACACAGAACAATGGGAAGGCAGCCCCCCCACCCCCGCCTTGGCTTTTGTCATGGAGTCACCTGGGGAGAGCAATTTCCCCACTGCAGGCAAGGCCACCTGTCCTCCACAGATCAGGTCTGGATGGGCCCAATGAACCCATTTTACACACAGAAGGAGGCTCAAGGAGCTTTCAAATGTCTCAGACATCTTTTCCCAAGCATTCTCACACAGACTCGAAGCCAATACCATGGGCACACAGTAGTGTTTTTTCCCCCAAAATCATTTAATTTGACTTAAATAGAATGGAGCTGGCTCAAATCCAGACGTCATTCTATTCCATAATTTAATCATATCAAGCATTGCTGCACAATTGCCACCAAAATCAGATGCAAAGCATTTTTTCCCCTCCTGAACCCCTTGCTGTCGGCTCCCTCTCCCCCTCTCCCCACCCCCCCCACCCCCCCGCCGCCCCGCAATATCTCTCAAGAACCCTTACTCCAGCTGTCCCCATAGATTCCCCCATGTGGGTTTCACACACTGGAAGACAGAGAACCACACGACAGAGTCAAGGCTGCCCACAGTGACAAACCACAGGGAGATAAGTTCCGAGATGATAAAAGCCACAGAACATGATCAAAAACCAGATCAAGCCCATAGTGTACCAGAAAGGAGCTCAAGAGGCAAGGTTTTACCCACTCAAGGCCGATGTCTCATTTTGATCTACTTTGATCCTCTCTCCAAGACTCTCTCTCTGTCTGATAACCAGGTTATTCCCATCTCTCAATGATGGTTCAAGGGACACACGGAAACTTTTGACACGGCAGCCAAGGGGGGAATTGAATAAATCTCTCACTAGGTGGGGGTGGGGGGTGGGCAGACAATGAGGATATCTTGATCGCCGGGTAAGGTAGTGATGACAGCACTGGAACTAGCTCCCAGCCAATGCTGCTTGCAGCGGCTGAACCTGAATTGGTACAGAGCATTCCACGTCAGATGATCTCGTTGGATCCTGGCTATTATCCTATGCCACCAGACCCAAACTATCAAGAACACAGACTCGCAGAAGCTGCTCGGTTTGCACAGAGAGGACCGGCTGGTTTTGGGGGATAGGCCAAGCCTTGAGGGGAGAGCAGAGACCATGCTGCAGGCTCAGTCTCCAAGGAGGGCCACGTCTCCTTCAGCTGTGCCTTCCCGTGCCATCTGTGGAGCCGGCGTGTCTGCACAGGCTCCTTCTCAGGGGAAAGGGCACCTCCCAAACCAAATGCATTTCCAGTTCCCGGAGAAGCCCATTTTTTGCTGGCCATGTTCAGTTTACATAAAATATTTTAGTATCGTAATCACCGAGGGCGCCAGTGGACACAGGCTACAGACAGGTCCAAAAATGTGAACCAGCAAGCCACTCGGGGCAGGTTTGAAAAGAAATGGGAAGTACAGTTTTTACAACTTTGAAACGATCCCATTATTATTTCCACTCGCGAGTCCAAATCATACTGTTTTCATAACTTATCAAACACACTTCATGATCGTTACCATTTGTGGAATGCTTACTATGTGCCAGGCCTTCAGCTAAGCACAGTTGTTCATCTGCATAATTTTATTTCATTTAAATAAATGGAATGAAGCAAACAAAACCACGACGGCTATCGCTCTCCAAATACCTGTGGGGGCAGCCACAAATGGGTACAGTTTGGTACTGGTAGCTAGCTGTCCCCAAAGCTAGCACTGTGGTTTGACCTTGGCGAGAGAGAAGGCCGAGCTGTGGTTTTCTGGTTCAGCACAGAGAGTTAAGATCTGATTCAGTTCAGTCACGTGAGACGGATGATAAGAACTCTTCACCACGTACTTAATTATGCAGAGAAAAGACCGCTGTGCCTGAATGCCTGCCGAAGAAGTCTTCCTGGTCTACCCTTTCCCTCTTCTGCATTGCTCCCTCTCCCACACCCAAGGACAACTCAACTCCCACAATCTATGCTGTCACAAGAATTTGGAATCACGGGGGCCCTTTATATATTAGAGTGAAATGGTGAGTAGATAGTGGCTGACTTTTTAGAAGTAGATCAAGAGGTCTGTTTATCAAGGTACCCCTGGGTGGACTTGACCCTCCAACCTTGTGGTGAGCAGCTGAGTTCCTTAGGAGGTGGCACTGCACAACTCTTATACTCAACTCCCCTAGTCCTGGTACTGATACAAGTCTTGCTGGGACCTGGGGCAAATCATTGTAATCCTTTGGTTTCCTCATCTGACAAATGGAGGGCCTCAAAGTACCCAGCCCTGAGGGTTGTCGGGAAGACACAATAAGGCAACAGGAAGATCGCCTAGTATCTGGCTCAGAGTGGGCATGTGGCAGTTGGGCTCTTCCTGTAGAGCCAGGAGGCCCCTCGGTAATCCCTGTAACCAACATTCCATCAACAGCAGAGAGTGACCAACACCATTTTCTCTGCTCCTGATACTCGTTCTCCTCCTATTAGCTGCTTGCAGAGCACTGGCTTTTCTTCTTCATCTCAGTCTCAAAGAGATGAGAAGAAGCAAACATGGTTCTGGCTGGCAGTGTATGGAAAGACCACTTATTGACTACTAGAACATGTGTGTGTGTGTAGGCAGGTTACTAAGGAGTATTAAGAAAGCCCAACCCCAAAGTTCTTTGAAAGCAAACCAGACAACAGCTCTGTTAGGAAATCTGTAATTATGTGATCACAGACAGCAGATACTTTGTGGTGGTGGCCTTTTTATCTGCTAAGGGCCATTTGGCTGTTTATAATGTCACCAGAGGGCCACACAAAATTGTCAACTGGCCGAGAGGGTGGAGGGAAGGTGGGATAGAAAGGGGGAGCCAATTATAAGAATCTACATATAACCTCTTCCCTAAGGTACAGACAACTGGGAAGTAGGTGAAGGGAGACATCATACAGTATAAGATATGACAAAGTAATAATAATTTATAAATTATCAAGGGTTTATGAAGGAGGGGGAGCAGGGAGCAAGGCAGAAAATGATACATTGTGAAGAATGTAACCAATAAACATCATGTATAGAAATTGTGGAATGGAATTTGTCATATTACGATCACTAAAGTAAGGCTGACATGTGCAAACACCATCCATGGACAAGCAGATGAATTCTGGGCTCCTTCTGAACTCTAGCCCCAATTTGAGAACAGTTAGCTCTGATCACATGCTCGATACTCGACTTCATGAAAGAACCACTGAGGATGAGGGTGCGACCGCAAACTGTGGTGAAAAACATAGATGGTGCCCGGCTACTGAGCAGAATCGTGCCTGGGGTCTTAAAGACTTGTATTCAAACAAGCAGTCATCTAAGAGAGGAGTCAAATAAAAAGAAACGCATCAGCTTGTGTGATCTAAAGATGACAAAAAATTCAAATATGGTGAAGGGAAAAGTATCAGAGCTAAAAATATTAACACCCAATTTGTAAAAGGCTATGGAGGTCAGCCCATCTGCAGAGTATCATCCAGACTGAGTAACTGGCAGACCCGCAGGCAAGAGTCTTGAACTGAGCCATCTGTAATTTTGAATATGCTGAATTGAACTTGACACTTGGTCAGATGACCTCCCTACAGACCCAACTTCAATTGCCTCGGGGTGTAAGTATCTCTTACTTGTTCCCTGACAGAAATTTCTTCCTTGGTTTTTGGAATGTTGATGAGAGGATTTTCTTTCTTACTCATTATTTGTATTTTGGTCTTTATATTGTTTTATCCTTACCATCTTATTTTTGTTTTGGTTTTCATTGTTTCTGCTAGGTTTTCCAGTTTGTGACCCACAGGAGTGGATGCATAGTGCCAATAACTGATATAAGGGGTTGATCGGGGATGCAAGGGTGAGTGATGAGGAGGGAAAGGGTATTTCAGGAATTAAAAATGAAAGCAGAAGGGCGAGGGAGCACTAGAACTGGCTGCGACTGCACAACTCATCTTAAAGGTGATTCAACCATAGGGAAGGGGTGTTCTAAAATTGATAGGGTAATAATTGTACAATTCTCATTGAAACGATTGGATGATCAGAGTATTGAATTGTATGATATGTAAACTATGTCAACGAAAATGTTAAAAAGGAAGAAAGACAGTGTGGAATGAAAACCTGTATGACTGTATGCTCACCAAAAAAAAGTTTTATGTTCACAAAGTTCTCAAAAACTCTGTGTGGGGGGCAGGGATGAGATGGGATATCAGGATCAAGAGAGCGTTGCGTCCCTACAAAGCGCTTTTTTGTCAGCTTCACACTCAAACGTCAAGGCCATGTTTCAGTATCAAATCGCCCCCTGCTCTCTGCTGTCTGTACTTTTACACGCACGGATGGTGTGCGCCTGACTGGAAGCTCACCCTGTTTAGAGAACGCTGTTTATCGAATGACATGGACCAAAGTGCAGAACGCCAAGAAGGGAGGAACCCGGGCCTTACCCTCTGTCTGGTAGTTGAGCGCCACCAGCTGGATGCCGTGGAGCCAGAAGAGGAGGGGGTTGGGGTTGGAGGAGTCGATGCGGGTGGCGGCGGGGTAGGTCCTCAGCAGCTGGCAGGTGGTGTGCTGGATGAGCTTCTGGGAGTACCTGCGGCACAGACGCTTGGCGGCGTTTTCATTCAGCGACGAGATGTGGTAACACTTGGGGGTTCTAATGATTGCGCTGAGGGACGTGGCTGGGTTGAGAGGAGAAGAGTCTTCCCAGGCTTGACGCATCCCTTCGAAGGAACCTAAACTCCCAGAAAACTTGCCTTAGATTAGTGCAGAAAAGTGGAACCGTTTTAGAAAAGTAAGCCTGGATGGTATCTGGGTAATAATCATAACACATAAGAAGAAATAAATAAACCCTCAATGCCATTGCTTTGTATTCATAATGGCTTTTTAGGGCAGAGTAGAACGAACTACCTCTGTGGGCTTCCAAGACTGTAACTCATTCTGGGAGTAGAATGCCTCCTCTTTCTCCCAAAGAGAGCTGGTGGTTTCAAACTGCCCGTCTTGGGGTTTGTAGCCCACCACGTAACTCACCACACCACCAGGGCAAAGACCTCTCTGTTATCTGCTCATTGCGTATCCCACAGCGCCACCAGGGTCCCTTTAATATATCCTACTTTAAAACAGGGGACCTAAACTTTCTAAAGAGGGGGCCAGTTCACTGTCCCTCAGACTGGTGGAGGGCCAGGCTATAGTTAAACAAAAACAACAACAACACCCAAAACTGAACAAATTCACGGCAGGCCTGGGATGAGTCGACTGATAAGCAGGACAGCAGCGGTGGCAAAAATGGGCCGGATAAATGTCCTCGGTGGGCCGCATGTGGCCCGCGGGCCGTCGTTTGAGGACCCCTGCTTTAAAACAGCCACAACAAATCCACTCATCTTGGAAATGGTTTGAACCCAATCCAACCCCACCGGTGTCAGGGGAGGACTGTGCTCAGGAGGGCTTTCAGTGGCTGCCAACTTTCAGGAAGACACCTAGTTCTCTCAGAAAGAGATCGCCAGGCCTTTCTTCTGAGGAGTCTCTGGATAAATGCAAACCATCTGCCTCCCAGTTTGGGAGCATTAGGCTTCTGAGTCATGCAAAGCGTTACAGTCTTGGGAACGCACTGGGGCCAGGCGAGCCTGTGTTGTGGGGTGGCTATGAGTGAGATAGACTCGATGACAGCAGGTTTATGAATATGGCTGCATGAACATCCAGTAACACAGTGCTATCTATTCTTTACAGTAACAGCAAAATACAACAGCGCTCTCCCCCCTAAAAAAATTAACTTAAATCTCCTAGAAGAGCAAGTGTGGTGCGGGGAGTGGGGAGGAAGGGAAAATCCGGAGCCAATACCAAGGGCTTAAGTAGAAAGAAAATGTTTTTCTGTTTTAAGAAAATGCTTTGAGAATGATGATGGCAACAAATGCACAAATGGGCTTTGCATGCATTGGATGGATGGATGGATTGTGGTAAGAGTTGTCTGAGCCCCCAGTGAAGTGATTAAAAAAAAGAAAAGCAAAGCAAGTGTGGTGAGGGTTTCTCCATAACAAGGATGACACAGGGTGTAAAAGAGAGTGATGCCGTGATATGTACAGAAAGTCACATGAAAAGCTTGCACAAGCAGAAAAAAATTCTACAACTATGTGCAGCTATATCCTGTTTCCATGATCTTACAAAGAACCTTCTTCCCCCTGAAGAGAACATGCAACTATTCATGGTGGTTGCTTCTGGGGAGTGGAACTGAGAATGGAAATTGATTTTAAGAATATCCTTATGCTGTGTGGTGTGAGTTTTTAATGAGGAGAATTTATAGTCTTTCTCACGAAAAGTACATAGAAGTGAAAGGATTTATTTATCTTCTGCAATGATCATGGGAGAGTGCAGTTCAAGGACACCTGAAAATGTGTGTGGACACGAGTTTCACTTTGGGGGCAGACACTGTCAGAACATCTTCAGAACAAGGCTGTTTTCAGGAAGTTAAACGTTTTACAAAAAATAATACCCCAGTGAGGCCGAAAGAACATTCATGAAAGTAAAACACACACACACACACACACACACACACACACACCCCAACCCAAAGCGTTTTTAAGAGCACCGGGGTGAAGCTTGGGCAGTGACAGCTCTTAATCATCCAGCATGCAGAGTCAGGCAGAGATTTTGAAAGAAGGTGACTTTACTTTTTCCAGATGTTTTGTTAAAAGATGCTGTCTCCCCTGGGCTCATTCTGCCCGGATTGTTGCCAAAAATGGACTTCCTGCTTTTCCTTTCTTTTCCTCGGCCAGAGCCAGAAGCATTCAAAGTTGACAGGCCTGTTCCCATAAAAATGAAAATAAATAAGCCAAAAATGGCAAGCAGGGGAATGCAACATTTTCCATCCCTGTTCGTGTTTGTTCTGAAGTCTTGCTGCTCCCAGAGACCCTACCAGCCTTTTGAGTGCTCTTAGTACTCGTTTCGTAGGCAACTTAGACCAAGCCTTTCGTCTGTGGGCAAACAGGACATGTGGCAAAAACCTCAGCTACACTGGGAGGAACTGCTGTCAAAGTTTAAGTACTCAGAGGCTAACTGCCCCATTGCAGGGCAGGGAAGAGTGGGTAGGAGCCCGAGCTTTAGGGTCAGTACTCTGGGTTCAGGTCTTGCTCGTGTGAACTTTGACTCCTCATCAAGCTTCTCTGTGTCTCAGTTTGCTTGCCTGTGTAACGGGACCTCGAGCACGCAGCTAGTGGAAGATTGAGCGGGAATAGCATGCTGACCACGATGTTTTCTGGCTTGTCTTTTGGGATCTTTCAAGCTGTGCACACGTTAGGAGCGTCACACGTATGTGCAGAATGAGGAAATGAACATACCAGGGCACGTAAGTGTGGCTCAGGTGGAGGAAGGGCGATTTGAGGCTCTCGAGTGGCCTCCAATCCTTCTCACCGTGTACCGCTGCGCCACTGGGGAGAACTTGCCTGCGCTGAAGCTGAAACCTCAGGAGGGTCTCTGAAAATGCTCCTACCCAGAACATCACCTTGGAAGCAGGATCGGGCAGTGTCCCAGAGTGGAGGTGTGGGGATGGGACACCCTTGGGTTTAAACCCTGTTCCTAAGCCTGGTGCCCTCTCGTGAGGGCCTCAGCCTCTCCGCACCACTCCTCCTCTTCTGCGAGGGGGTGGGAGTCAGGGTGAAAGGAGAGCGAGTGTACACATGCACTTCGGAGGGGGTCTTGTTCAGGCAGAGGGCTCAGACACGAGCAGATATTAGGATTCAAAGTTAAATATTTCTTTTCATTTCTGTCACTCTACAACGATGTACAGTCTTGGACTGGTGGTTCCCGGGTTTACTTAAAGCATCTGTGGGAATCTGCTCTCCACGCACGGAGGGAATAATAATAATGAAATAATAATGAAATAATGCATTGTCTCTCAAGTAAAGCTGCTGATGGGCCAGGTTGAGGCAAACTGTCCATCCAAGGGTTTTGCACACATCTGGGCACATGCCAGCAAACAGCACTCCACTGCTTCTACCCCTGTTGGGGTTCCCTATGTGAACAACCTCACTGAGTTCTTGGGACATCTATACCCACCGAGTCGATTCTGACTCACAGAGACCCTATAAAGGGTTTCTAAGGCTGTAAATATTTATGGAAGCAAATCGCCTCATTTTTCTCCAAAGGAGCATTTGGTAGGTTTGAAATGCTGACCTTGTGATGAGCAGTCCAGGGCTTTTCCTAGAGTGCCACCAGGGCTCCTTTGGGGGCAGGGGAAGGACAGAACTCCGAGTGGTGGAAATGGGGACTGGACAAAGAAGGACCAAGAGAGGCAGCCTTCGCCTGCCCTCTTGTCCCAACTTCTGATGACAGCCACAGGGACAAAAATGATAAAATTTCCTGACAGCCACTTACGGTATTTTCTAGGTAATAAGTGAGTCACATTAGATACGTCATCACTGACTTTTACAACAGCCAAGACTGCAGTGTTCCTCCTCTGTTACAGATTAGATCCCCGCGGTGCAGGGAAGCATGTGACTGCTCCAAGCCAAGGTCACCACATGGTGGAGTGCCATTTAAATCTCCGTGAGTGTCTGCTGGCTGCCTCTCTCTCTCATCTGTCTGTCTCTCCAGCTCGCTTTCCCATCCTACAGCCCCAAGAGAGATGTTTTGCCTCTGACTGTGAATGAAACTGCTTCTGTTTTAGACACAGATGTTGGGATGCCTGATGGGTCGCTGAGCTTTGAGAGAGATATTCGGTGGGATTCTGCTTGCAGAAGCCCAATAGGCATTTATGAAGCAATGTACCAGAAAACGTGGTTTCATATCTCTTCAGAAATCCTAATTTGTGAGCAGCACAATGTTAGAATTGGTGCCTAAACGATAAGCCTCTTGGGACCCAGAACATGAGTTCAGATCATCTTGACAATCCGAGAGACGGCATTCTAATTCCCCTCTTCAGGACCCATTTGTATGCTCTATTGAAGAACATTCAGACGGGAGTTGCAACCCACCTGTCATCCTGTCCTAAGAAGTCTTGTGTAAGGAAATCCTTTATTTTAGGAGGACTGCATTTTTCTGATCTTCATCTGTTCTAGAAAGTAGTGGTTGCCCTCTACCCCCTGGTTCTACCCCTCTCCGGGACCCTATTCCCATGGACACAGAATTGAGTGGGCTCAAAAACACACCCTTACTAATGAGACAGGGTTGTAAAATGATGAAGGGCAAGGCTTTGGAGTCAGATAGGCTTCCAGGTCATGATTCTACCTTCTATTAGTTAGAAGAACACAGTAAGTTCACTGGACTTGTAGAAATGTCCCACTGTGGAATAATCTTTTGCATTGGAAATCTCAACCTTAGACGGATCCTGGCTATCAAACTCAGAAATGGGACATATGACTTATGTTCCAGTCCTTCAGAAAACTGCCACTTTCTCCCCATCCGCCAACCCTCACCCCCAACACATTTATTGCTTTTTTGGGGAAACATTTATTGTATCAGGGATGGGTAAAGGATCCAATGAGTAATGGTGAAACCACCATTGGAGTTCTGGAAAAAAGACTTTGTGATCTGGAGGCAGGCAGTGCCAGCTTGCTGGAATCGTTTCAGAACCGCAAAAGGAATGGAGCCAACACAGTGGAGACAGAGTGAGGAATGTGGGGAAGAATGCTCCTGGGTCATGCAGGACCTGAAACCCGATCTCCTTTTTTGATACATGAGCCAATAAATATATTGCCTCTCTACTTAAGCCAAGTTTCGTTGCTTTCAAACAAAATATTTTTAACTGATAAATTCTAAGACCTTGGGCAAGTAAATGACTTCTCCTCCCCAACACTTCATTTTAATGAAGAATGTGATCATAATACCCACCTCATTAGATTTTTAATGCACAATAAGATAATGTATATAAAGAACTTAGCACAAATTTGGAGACTTACATAGTTAATACCTTTTAGCTATGAAGCATTATTATCACTCTTACTATTAGCTCTCATGAAAAGATATCTTGTGTTCTGAACAGTGAATACCTGGTGGTATTTTCCTTATGAGCAGCAGAACAAAGAACAATAACAATCAATATTTAGAAAATAGCCTACCAGAGGCAGTGATGCCCAAATAACAAAACAAAAAATTAAAAAAAAAGAAAGAAAATAGTCTAACAATGGTTACAGCAACACAGCTGGGTTATTTTGAGAGCATTCACAAAAATAGTTTATTTTTTTAACTTGGCAGATCTTCTGGGTTATACCTAGAAGACATCACCTATTCTTACCTGGAAATTTTACTGCTTGACAGTAGATGACAAGGTCAGAAAGCTCTGGTTCAATCTGTCTGCTTTCCTTCTTATTCTGAGGAAGATAAAATTCTTCCCCCAGCTCCATGTCATAAACCTATCAAAGGGAAGATGTGATTGTTCTCTATAGAAGGTGGATGCCACTCACCCTGACTTCTCACAGCTTAGCCGTATCTCTCTCATGTCACCCGATGTGTAACCTTGCTCTAGGCTGGTTCATATCAACTTCCTAAGGTCTTTGCTAAACCATCGTGGGGGCTGGGGCATCTAAGGGACAGGGAAGGGAAAGGAAAGGAGAGGGAGGGAGCGGGGATCCCACATCTGAAACTGACTAGAGTACCCTGATCCCAGGTTAACGCCCCAGACACCCTCCACGTACCTTCCCTTTGTTGTAGGCGGCGTTATCTGCTTTCTTGAGCCTCTTGGGGATTTCTTCATTATACTCAAACTGAAGCTTGTCATTGCAGGACTTATGTTCAGGTCGGTCTTCCAGAATATTGTCTGAGAAGGAGTTGGCACACTCAACAAACAAGAACCGAAGGCTTCACTCAGCAGTTCAAAGTCTGCATCCCCAGCAGGGCTCCCAAACCCTCATGTGTGTGTTTCTCGGCATGGCTGAGCCTCTGGCTACGTGTTACCAGCATGCTCCTGTTGATGGACTTGGCCGATGTTACCGGGGGCGGTTTGGAGACTGCACTCGACATGATCTAAACGAGACTGTGCCTTTCTCAGCAGGGCAAAAAGAGACCCCGGGGGCAGAAGCCGACAGCCCACACGTTTTGGAAGGATGTAGGGGTTGAAGCACTTTTGGATGATAAAACTCAACCAAACTCTCTGCCATCAAGTCACTTGCAACCCTTAGTGACCCTTACAGGACAGCGAAGAACTGTCCCTGTGGGGATCTGAGGCTACAATTACTTATGGGAGCACAGAGACTCTCTGACAGGGGTCGGTTGGTGAGTTTGAACCTCCGACCTTGAGGTTAATGGGCCACTGAGTAACCCACGATGCCACCAGGATTCGTGCCTGATTGACTCACTTTCACCTTGAACCCCTTCTAGTTTCGTTTTCTTCCAGGTGTGCCACATGGGGTGGGGCACAGGGAGGCCTTACTGTTATTTGCAGTGCATATGTCAGTGTCTTTTCATGGGGTTCACACTGTCCACCTTTCGGTAAGCAGCCGAGTGCTTTAACCACTGCGCCACAGGGCTCCTTCCAAGTTTTCACAAGTATAATTAATTGGAGAGTAACATTTTCATGGCTGTTTATGAATTTAATGTGTGATAATCTTGCAAGTAAGGATGAAGAGATACCTAAAACGTGACAGATAATCATATACCCTGCCCTTTTTTGCAGTACGTCTACTCCAGGCAACTCTGAACACGTTTAAGGAGAGACTATGATTACGTTCTTTTGAAATGGAAAGGCAAGAACACCAATTTCTCACCCACAGCGTACACTCCTGCCAAAGCCCCCAGTATTTAGCCCAAGATACTCTTATACCCAATCAGAGCCATGCAGATTGCCAAGGTGTCAATGCACACAACCGTCTCATGACATTTCTCTTCACGTTAGTGTCGCCCCTTCATGCTAATCGGGCCTAAGACACTGGACACAGAATGCTGACATTCATGCAGTTAAACTGCCCGCGGGAATGGTGTTTACCTTCCTGACCGTTAGGAGCAGGAGAAGCAGTAAGGACATCTGTTACAGAAAAACAGAATCAGAAAGTGGACAAAGGTAAGGAAAATCAAGTAAAAAAAAAGCCAGAAAATTTAGCCTGAGGTCTGAGGCAAAGCTCACAAGTGGAAGCAGTTTCTGTTACAAGGTAAATGCAACAAGAACCGTCTGCGGATTTACTCTTCGGACTCAATAGAGAGATGCAAATGCTCGCAGGAAAGCCAGTGCAAACGCTGTTAATGAGAGTCATGCTAAAAGCGCCTACTGACTCAGAATCCAAGCCAGTCCATTTCCAAAGTCTAGGAACAGATTGGTAGGTTAGCATCAAGCAGACAGCCAGGGCAATGGAATATGCCTCTATCGAGGAGGAAATGAGAACTGGTGCTCAAAGCAGGCAAGGTAAATAACAACGTTGCAGAGAAAAGAAGGAATCTGTGTTGACTTAGCTAAATTCAGTTAAATATATATTCATTAAAACTTAATTATCCAAAAGACAGAGTAGTGATCTCTGAACTATATGAGACTTGTTTGTAATGTCCTTAGGGTCGTCTTCTTTTTTTTTTAAATAATTTTCCTGGGAGCTTGTACAGCTCTTATAACATTCCATACATCAATTGTACCAAGCATATTTGTACATATATTGCCATCATCATTTTCTAAACATTTACTTTCTATTTGAGCCCTTGGTATCAGCTCCTCTTTTTTTCCCCTTCCTCCCCCACCCTTCTACCCTCCTGACCCCTTGATAAGTTATTATTGTTTTTGTTTTGGGGGGGTGCATCACTGCTCTCGGTGGTGGGAGTAGGAGGCTCAGCCCCACTGCTGGAATTGAACCTGCGTCCCAGTGGGCCGCAGTCCTGTGCACAACCACTACGCCACCGGGGTTCAGCCCTATTATTGTTTTCATATCTTATATTGATCGTTGTCTACCTTCACCCACATTTCTGTTGTCCATCCCCCTTGGGGGGGTGTTTATGCCTATCATTCGATTGGTTCTCCCTTCCTCTTTTCTCCCCTCCTCCTCCCACCTTCCCCCTGCTCTTCCCTCTTCTCTTCCTAAGGATTTATCTGACCTGGATTCTGTGTGCTATGACCTCGTATCTGTACCAGTGGACATGCGTTGGTCTAGCCAGGACTGAAAAGCAGGACTGGGGTGATGACAGTTGTGGGTGAGGAAGCCTCAAAGAACCAGAGGAACTTGTGTGTTTCATCAGTGCTATACTGTCCCCTGGTTGCCTCATCCCTTCCTTGTGACCCTTCTCTGAGGAGACGTCCTGTTGTCTACAGATAGGTTTTGGGTCGCTGCTCCGACTCCCCTGGTTCTCAACAATATGTTTTGTTTTGTGTCTTCTGGTGCTTGTTACCTGATCCCGTTGACACCTTGTGAGTCCACAGGTTGGTGTGCTTCTTCCAATTGGGCTTGTTGCTTCTGGGCTGTATGTCCGCTTGTGTAATTCAAGTCTTTAAGACTCCAAACACTATATATTTTGATAGCCGGGCACCGTCAGCTTTCTTCATCACATTTGCTTGTGCACCCATTTTGTCTTTAGCAATCATGTTGGGAAGATGAGCATCACAAAATGCCAGGCTGTTAGAACAAAGTGTTCTTGCATTGAGGGAGGGCTTGAGCAGAGGCCCAAAGTCCGTCCACTACCTCAATGTATGGCCATGTAAATATATGTACAGTGCTCGCTTCGGCAGCACATATACTAAACATACGTACATAGCTAATACCTCTATTGTTATGAACTAATATATTTATATAAGTGCACATCTATGCTTACACCTCTATGCATAGATTTGCTTCCTAGGTCTTTCCTGTTTCCTTGTACCTTCCTCCTGCTCTTCCCTCACTCTGGCCCTTCTTCTGCCTCTTAGCAACTCCTTTCGGTTAGATTGCTGTTACTCCAACAGCACCAAGGTCGCTACGTCCTCTTTGTCGCTGCTTTTAATGGCCTCGTCGTCCCCTGTCTATGGGGCTGTCTGTTCACCACTCCTTTCCCGCCACTTCCTTCCCCCAGGTCCCTCCAGAACCCTCAGTCCTGTTGCTTCCTACTTGGGCTTACTTCCCATGCTTATCTTATATAGGTAGACAAAACAACAATAACAGAGACAAAACAAAAAGAAAACAAAAGATTGAAAAAAAGAGAAAAAAAAGATTAAAAGAGAAAAAAAAAACTAAAAAGAGAAAAAAAGCAGTGACGCAATCAGTTAGCCCATGGTACTTATAAGAGGAAAAAGCCTAACAACTCCCTCCCCCCCCCAAAAAAAAATCCAAACTTAAACTCATATATAATTCCATGTCTGTCCACTGACCTTTACGACTATCTCTCCACAGGTCCTGGGAGCTACCCCTCCTAGTCTATTTTGGGGGGTCCTCAGGGGTTTTGTGGCTTAGCTTTGCTCTATTGCTGATCTCTTACGTTTCCTTCTTGGTTTGCCCCCTGGGGAGGAGGGGTTGGTCAGAGCAGACACCCCACCCCAGGTGTCCCTGGTACTGTTCTCGGTCACTGTATGCTCCAGTGAGGGGACACCATGCCTCGAGCTGCTGTCGGCCCCACAGTCCTTGTTGCACCTTAGCAGCTCTGGGCAGGGATGTCATTCTCGGGGCTTGGTGCGGCAGTATGGGTCTAGTCCCTCGCTCTCTTGTTCTCCTCCTTGGTTTGCTTCTGTGTGGACAGGGCAGACGGGCCCCTCTTCCCAGCCTGTCGGGTAGCATTGTCCTCTGCAGCGCATCCTTCTAGGGTGGTAATGGCGAGCTGGGCTCTGGTTGGGGCTTGGGGTCTTCTTGATGTAACTTTGTGGCCAGGTCAAACAGGGCTCTAGATGAAGTCCCCGAGATATATATGAACTGCAGACCATGACAGAGATGACTGGGTCTTGGCCCGGGATGCATACAGGGGTCTGCGGAAGCCTAGGAACCCCTGCATTTTTAAAAAAAAAATTTTATTGGGCTGAGCTCCGGTAGCATAGTGGTTGAGTGCAGGACTGTGGCCCACTGGGTTGGCAGTTCAAATCCAGCAGCAGCTTTCCAGGAACAAGGCTGGGCCTCCTACTCCCACCAGAGGGCAGTGATGCCCCCCCCCACACAAATATTTTTATTTTATTTATTTTTGGGGGGCATCACTGCCCTCTGGTGGTCTTGGGAGCTACCCAACTTTGCTCCTGGAGAGCTGCCGCTGGATTTGAACCACCAAGCCTGTGGGCCGCAGTCCCGACTCAACCACTATGCCACCAGGGCTCAGCCACCCTACAAATTTTTTTTTTTTTTGGCATCACTGCTCTCCGGTGGTGGGAGTAGAAGACCCAGCTCCACTGCTGGAATTGAACCTCCGTCCCAGTGGGCCGCAGTCCCATGCACAACTACTATGCCACCGGGGCTCAGCCCGCCTCTGCAAATTTTTAAAGACAATCTGGGGAACAGATTTATTTCATGGGGGAGACTGGCCAGAAATTCCATCTGATTCTGAAAGGGACACAACATGCTAGGAGGTTTAGAAACCACGGAGGTGCCCCTGAGAATCTGCAGGTGGCATGTCCAGGGTTTGCAGGTGGACGGCTTTGTCTCAGTCCAGCTGGGGGAAGGGAAGACAGCAGAGAGAAGCCCGAAGCTAAAGTGACCAGATGTCCCACTTTTTAACAATTGGACAACGTTATGTGGCGTTTGAAAATTAAAATAAATATATTACAATACTATTTTTGCGTTCTCTGAAAATGTTGGTTGCTTCCTATAAATCAAATTTTTAATCAAGCATCCCCATTAATGGTGTCCCGCTTAAAATCTGGAGACTTTACTGGAGGCAGCACCAGCCACGACGTGCATTCTATCTCACAGGAGCGTAGGAAGCCTCTGGGGGACGAACGGAAGGCTTATTTGGGAATCCAGGTCAGAGAACACTTTAAAAGGAATGGGAGGTACTCATGTGGCGACCAGGGACTTAAACACCCAGGAGCCCCATGTTAGGTCTGGAAGAAAGAAGGACTTCAGTAAACACTGGGTGCATCCCTCTCATGACCCATCTCAGGAGCCTGCGCCCAGAGTGGCAGGAAGGCATTGCCTGGGGTCTCTCAGCCCACAGACTACATAGAGCTTGGTGGTGGTAGTGTCAACATTGCGTCATCTCTTCTACTTAATGACCTTCCCTGCTCCACAGTCACACACGCAGATTTAAAACAGCACGCAAAATTAAAAAATCGAGGAGCTAGGGTGAATCCTACTCTCTTGAGTAAAAATAAATCGGGGTTGTTGTTTTTTTTAAGTCCTCCAATATCTGTTCACTTTTTTCTTATCTGTTAGTTTTAATATCAAAAGTATCTGTAATAATAGTTTTTTAGAGCCCCCTCCTTTCCTGCTTTCCAAAATGCAGAGAAGTGTGTGAGTGATTTATGACAGAAAGTGAATTTAGAAGAAAATAAAATAAAGTGAATATAGTTAGTCCGGTGGACAAACTTCTTGAAGGGGTAAATGACATTTGGATTGGTTGGTTTCTGGTGTGCATTTCTAAATGAAAAACTTTGTTCTTGCCTGGGGGGACCACACCATAAATATAGTAGAGATTTAGGGACAAGAATACATCAATATAAAAATGCTTCAGGGCTGAGCCCCGGTGGCGTAGTGGTTGTGCACAGGACTGCAGCCCACTGGGATGGAGGTTCAATTCCAGCTCCACAGGAGCAAAGGCTGGGCATCACTATGCCCCCCCCCCCAAAAACAAAAACAAAACAAAAAAATGCTTCATTTTACCATAACTTTTTTCAGGAATACATTGCAAAGAAACTCTCTTGCTTCCTTCTAATTTCCTTCCTCTTCACACCTTCCATTAGCATATAAGATCCAATCCCACAGCCCTGGAGTCAATTTTGACTCAAAGAGGCCTTCCATAGGGTTTCTGACGTTGTCAGGTTTTTTTTTTTCACTTTGCATCACTGCCCTAGTGGGAGGAGGAAGCCCAGCCCTGCTCCTGGAGAGCTGCTGCTGGATTTGAACCATCAACCCTGTGGCCTGCAGTCCCATACACAACCTCTGCGCCACCAGGGCTCCACTGGTTGTCAGTTTTTTTTTTTTCGGGGGGGGGGCATCATTGCCTCTGGTGGTCATGGGCGCTACCCAGTGCTGCTCCTGAGAGCCACCGCTGGATTTGAACTGCAAAATCTGCAGGCCACAGTCCTGCACTCAACCACTTACGCCACCGGGGCTCAGCCTGGTTGTCAGTTTTTATGGGACTAGATGGCCTCATTTTTCTCCTGAGGAGAAGCTGGTGTGTTTGAAGCACTGACATGACAGTTAACTGTTCAACACTTATCCAGGAAAGCCATCAGAGTATATGCCTCTCGTTTCAAATGAGGTGAAGGAAACCGGCTTTTCGTTGAAGGCATGTAGCAATTGGCGTTTACTAAAGGCAGCTCCTACTGAACAGGGTGTGGTGTTGTCTTGGGGGGGGGGGGGGGGGAGGATAGGAACCAGACTGTGACTGCTGGTCATGACAGAGGCCCTCGGGGCCAGACGACAGCCCTGGAATGCAAGAAGCAGCTATCCGGTGTAGGCAGAGTGGCGTGGCTGTGCATAGCTGCTGACCTGGGCATAGCTGCATTCTTAGTCAAATAATACTTCTATAGAGAAACTGTATTGTTTTACATATGTAACAGGATATAAACAGGAACCTTGGCATTTTACCATGGCTACATTGCAGTCCTTCAGAAGGTGCCAGATTTGAAGTCAACCATCAAGAACTGCATCTGAGAGAACACTTGAGAGCCAGCTCCTGCAAGGGACGCTGGCTTAGTGCAAACGAAATACCCTTGAAGCCTAATTCAAAGGTGAGAAAATCCCTTCCCTTGTGATCTGGATTTACAAAAAGTGCGCCAGGGGTCATCAGCACCTTCATAATGAAGGGAGCAAAAACAAGCAACTACTAACTTCCTTGGTCTAATAACGAGAGAGAGAGAGAGAGAGAGAGAGAGAGAGAGAGAGAGAGAGAGAGAGAGAGAGAGAGAGAGAGAGGAGAGAGGGGGGAAATGAAGCTTTTCTCCCCAGCTCCTAGAATGCCGGCTTGATCAGTAGTGTAAGGCACGGGAGGACAGCAGGGAGACACTGACCCCTGCAGGCGGGACAGGAGAGAACAATTCAGCCACAGTCTTGCCGCAATCCCACTTCTTCTTTTTAGAAAGCCCAATTTTAAGAATGACTCTGGGGGAAAAGAGGAGTTGACACCAAGGGCTGGATTAGAAAGTAAGTGCCTGTGTAAAATAATGATGGCAACCAATGTACAAAGATGCTTGAGACAACTGATCTGTGGATTGTTATAAGAGCCCCAAAAGAATGTTTTTTTTAAAAAAGAATGACCAATGGGACTTCCCACACACCCTCCCCCTTCTTTCCTTGTGTGGTGGCTACAGTGGCCGACAGGACCCCTTTCCTGGTGTGGTCCTCGAGAAGTGACCGGACTCTCTTTGGTCTTTGGGACTCCACACTTCTTGAGGGAAAGAAACCCTGACCAAAGCTACAGAGAAGCTCATCCAGGCAGGTGTCCACCTGCAGCGTGTCTCTTACCATCAGAGAGGGATTCATAGTCGTAATCATATTCATCCTCCTCATCCTCCTCTTCCTCGTTGTTGGCAGGGCCCGGGTTGGCAGTGCCCCCAGTGGAGGCCTGAGCTTGCATGGAGGCCAACTGATGAGCCTGAAAGAGAGTGAGGTGAAAGGCTGCAGTTGCCCAGCTTGAGAGCTACCTTGTGACATGTTCCCACAGTCCCTTCGAGAGAGGAGGCCGGAGTCGAAGTCACGTGTCAGAAGGAAAAAAAAACAAAAACCTAGATTCATTTGAAATGCAACATTTGCAGAGACTGGGGCCTAGGCCAACATTCCTAGAGGGCGGCATGTGGAGTCATTAGAAACAGCCCTGGGGGGCCTGAAGAAGTGCAGGCCATCCATTGTGGAAAAGGGAGTCTCTGCTAGGAAAGCATGCCCCTCGTCTTATAGCAACAGTGCCAGGGCCTCTGACCTGGAGAAAATGTTAGAATCCTTCGGGACAAAGAGAACTGCTGTTGGTTTAAATAAAGTTTTTGCTGTCTTCAACAGACTTTATCTGAACCATAAATCAGATGAACGGAACAGGCGTAGAAACTTTGGGACGCTGGAATGCTTGCTGCCCGGGAGGTCATGGGTCTCTACATCCTACTGGAATGGCTGGGAGGTGATATCATGCGATATGAGTCATCTGGGGTCTGGGGATGTGATTTATCTACTCTGGGAACTTAGCAGAAAGAAGGCAATCCAAAATACAGCTACTTGCATGAACTGAAAACAGGAAACAATCTCAAAGCGCAGCAACAGAGGAGAGGAGTCAAGTCAATTGTGGCAAAGATTCTTTGAGAAGGAGACATGGGAAAAAAATACTTGTAACATATCTTTCTTGAACATGGGATACAGTATTACATATGCATTTACATATGTAAATACATATCCTATATACATGTGATAGATGCTTACGCAAACATTTTCAGTATATATAAATGATAAGCTTAAGAGATTAGATGGTAAAATATTAATATTAACAGAGCAGGGATTCTTGATCTTTTTTATGTCATGGGCCTCCTCTTCCCTTTAGCAGTCTGTGAAGGAGACAGGATACCTTCGCTGAAGGATGTTTTAAATGCATGAAATAAAATGAAAAGGATAAAGGAAAAAAAAATTGAAGAGTTACCAACTATAAAAGAGCAAACCGGTGACATAAGAATATATGTAGGAAGAAAAAAAAGAATATATGTAGGGCTGAGCCCCGGTGGCATAAGTGATTGAGTGTGGGATTGCGGCCCATGGGCTTGGTGGTTCAAATCCAGCGGTGGCTCTAGGAGCAGCACTGGGTAGTGCCCACGACCACCAGAGGCAGTGATGCCCAAACAAACAAACAAACACGGGCTGAGCCTTGGTGGCATAGTGGTTGTGTGCGGGACTGTGGCCCACTGGGATGGAGGTTCAATTCCAGCTCACAGGAGCAAAGGCTGGGCCTCCTACTCCCACCACCAGAGGGCAGTGATGCCTTAAAAACTAAAAACAAACAAACAAAATATATGTAATCCTTTATTGCCATAACCATAAACAATTCGTGTGATAGTAAGAATCCACTGTCTGTGACAGGGGAAGTCTGTGGTTTCTATCATCTCTTGGTGACCAAGACACAGGTTCCGGCCACATTGTTGTGAGGTCTACTGCCAATACTTATCATGGGGGGAAATGCTAAACTATAGCAAGAGGTTAGTGAAAACAGGATGAAAATTGTTTCCATTGAACCCTAAATTTTACCTGGGAGCCTGAGGCTAAGTGCCTTTGTAATTCACCTTGTGTTTGGCCTTGGCATGATAAACGCTTTAAAATAATTTTCCTTTCCCTAAATTTTTCGAAACATGGCTATGCTACCTTTATAATAAATACTCGTACTTAAGAAAGATACAATTTAGTTTGCATCTCCATCTACAAAAGATCTTTTACAATAGAATCCATTCCAGTTAACTGGTATCTAGTTGGAATTTTCCAGAGTGGATTTTTTTTTTCCTGCAACCTTGGCACCAGAGGTGGGGCATCAGTATCAGAGAGAAAACAATGACGGAGATAACAATAAAGCTCAGTGAAATACAAAAAACAGCAGCACAAAGGAACCAAACCCATCGCTGCTGTAGCATTTGGCAGGCTTTCTGCTGAACATGCTAAAAAGTATCTCTTTTCTTCAAAGCAGACCTCCAGTGAGGCACTCACTTCTCATGCTTAGTGAACCTGGGTGAGTAAGAGAAGGGCCATGACTGAGTAAGTATTTAAGGTTGAGCCCAGGGCTGGAAAGGATGATTCAAAAGGCCTGGTACACACTGACCCGCAGGCAGCAATGTGCGGGAACGATGCAGGAGGAAGGATGCCATCCAGAGAGCTACGGACTGGCAAAGTCAGCAAGCAAGTGTGCCAAAGCCCCTGAGATGTTCGAATGCTCCTTCAAGTATTCCTCGCTGCTTTCCGTAGGTGAGCTTGGGAGAGGCAGTCAAACTGACAGCCAAGTGCTGACACACTTATTCCCCGCATGGCCACAAAATGTTCATCCATATCCTACTTATTCTCGGGCAGAAACATAGGCCCCAGTCAGCGAGGAAAACCATTCAGATGTAGAGGGGGAGATAAGAAGACTGGCTCAGATGTGTCCAGACAGGGGTCATTCTCTGGCCTCCAGTCTCTAGTCCAGTGCTTGTCACAGAGTAGGAACTGTTTGAATCTTTGGGGTTGGGGTTAAGGTCTCCTGGTCAGAATCCTGGAGAATTCTGATGGGATGCAGGTGGAGGCCTCAGCACAAGGTGAAAGGCTTCACCCATCTCCGTCTGAGTCAGTGCATTCCTGCTGGAGGTGAGTCCTTTGTCAGGGAGCAGTCTAGGCCTCTGAAGGTAGAGGTTGGGCCTGAGCTCACAGGACCTCTGGGCATTCGCTCAGCGGGGTGAGAGGTCAAACAAAACCATGATTGCGAGGCTGGCACAGGAGCGGGCAGGGTTTCGTCCTGTTGTACACAGACTTGCTGGGAGTCAGAAACAACTTGATGGCACACAACAACAGCAGCAGCAGCAGCAGCAACAACAACAATAACAACAACAAACAGTGAGGATTGCATGCAAATGTAACTCAGAGGCTCCGGAACATCAAATGCTAAAATGGCTGGTAAACATGCCAAGACAGAGAAAGTCAGAAATAACGACAGCTCATGTGAAAACAACTGGACACCTTTTGTTTTTAGCAAACTCAACTGGATTCCAATAAAGTCTTTAAAATGCAAGAGTGTACAAAAAAAGACCAGAGGAGGAGGCCTCATATCATATTCCAGTTGGAAAAATCTGCTACAGAGCTAGGGTCCTCAAAACAGCCTGGGACCACATGCTGTGGTCCACATGCAAAAGAAGCAAGAACCCTGAAGTCAGCCAATTCACCTATGGACAGCTGCTCTTTGACAAAACGCTGGAACCCACCTCTCACAAATGGTGCTGAAAAAAAGTTGACATCCATTGGCAGAAAGATGAAATAGGATCAATATTTCACAATAAAAAGCAACTCCTGATGGACCAAAGACCCAAAACGATAAAGATCATCAAGGAAAATATGAGAACAAACTTAGGGGCTTCCATGCATGCATAAATGCACTATCAAATATAACTGAAAATGTACAGATATCAAAAGACAAACTGGATGACTGGGGCCTCTTGAAAATTAAACACTTGTATGCAACAAGGGGGTTCACCAAGGGAGTAAAAAGAGAACCCACGGGAAAATATTTTGGCAACAATGTATTTGACAAGCAATTAATCTGTAAAATGTATAAAAAAACTTCAACATCTCAACCACAAAAAGACAAAGGATACAATTAAATAATCCACAGAACACTTGAACAGACATTTCATCAAAGAAGACATTTATAGAGCCAATCAACACATGAAAAAATTCTTGCGATTATTAGCCATTAGAAAGAGGAAAATCAAAACAGCTGCAAGTCATCATCTCAGCCCAACAACAACAACAAAAACAACAACAACACCCAGAAATCAGCAGATGCTGACCAGAGCATGGAGGGACTGGAACCTTCATATACTACTGATGGACTGGCAAGATGGTGTCGTCACAGTGCAAAACAGTATGATGCTTCCTTAAAAAGTTGAAAATAGGGCTGAGCCCCGGTGGCGTAGTGGTTGTGCGCGGGACTGCGGCCCACTGGGACAGAAGTTCAATTCCAGCAGTGGGGCTGGGCCTCCTACTCCCACCGCCGGAGAGCAGTGATGCCCCTCCCGCCCCCCCAAAAAAGTTGAAAATAGAAATTCTATATGCTCCAACCAATAATGATGAATCTTCAAAATACCTCATACATGGATGAACTTTACATGGAATGAAATTAGTTGATCACAAATGCTGCATGAGATCATTATTATAAAAAGTCAAGACAGGTTTACACCCTGAAATATTGTTTGAGGTTTACTAGGGGTGGGAGAGGAAATCACTGATCAGAAGGTAAAATCAAAACTCACCACCATGGAGTCGATTCCAACTCCTATGACCTTGTGGGACAAAGGAGAGCTGGCCTTTCGAGTTTCTGAGACTTTACATCTTTATAGGAGTCTTTCTCCCAGGAGCCTGGTGGGTTTGAACTGAGGTTAGTGGTCTCACATGCAATCCATTTTACCACCAGGGTAAACCACTCTGGTTGAGTCGATTCCCACTCAACGATCATGTAGAACAGAACAAAACTACTCCTAGGCTTCTGAAACTATAAATCATTACGAGAGCAGATAGCCTCATTTTTCCTTTCATGGTGTACTTGGTGGGTTTGAACTGTCCACCTTCTGGTTAGCATACCCATCCACACCCCACTGTGCTAAAGGAGAAATCAGCACAAAACGATCAAGGCAAAGGAAGACATGGGGAAGAGCATGAGCATTAAAGGCAACAGCAGGAAATACTATTATGAACACAGACTGACAATGACAATAATGACTCTAAGTGGATACATAGAAACACAAAACAAATAGGTGTGGGGAGGTCAATAGGACCACACCCAGGATTTCACAAAGGATATTACTACATGTGAGTGAGGGGGCTTCAAAAAGTTCATGGACAAAGGGAATGAAAAAGACAATGGAAGCTCTTCATAAATATCCTGATGCCCCTCATATCGCCATGAATAAAGCATTCAGGGGAGAATGCCTGGCAAACTTCTGAGCAACAAGGAAACACCATGAGGGAATAAGTCACTGGGCCTGGAAGTGCAGGACCGTATCTCTGAGAATATCAGTTAACTCTCACTATCTAGTCCACAAAGAAAATGCTTCATGTCCTCCTTTCGTGAGTAGTGACCACTGCCTTAAACCCGCGTTACATAGCTGAGCCCCGGTGGTGTAAGTGGTTGAGTGTGGGACTGCGGCCTGTGGGCTTGGCGGTTCAAATCCAGCGGCGGCTCTCAAGAGCAGCCCTGGGTAGCTCCCACGACCACCAGAGGGCAGTGATGCCCCCTCCCCCCTCCAAAAAAAAAAACCCGTGTTACCTGGTCATCTCAGGTACAATTATTGGTCTCTCTCTATTTGAAGCCAAGGTGAATGAAGAAAACAAAGACACAGGTCAACTATTTGATTAAAAGATAATTGGACCACACAAACTTCCACTCCCAGATCCCTTAAATCAGAAGAACTAGATGGGGTCTGGTTACCATTACTAATTTCTCTGAAAGGGATTGCAATAGAAGGTTCTTGATAAAGTGGGAGAAAAATATGGAATAAACCTCCACATCATAAAAATTGATACCGACATGAAGCAGGGCACCAATGGAGAGGTCTGAGGGGTTAGTACCAAACTCATATATGTGGACAATTCCCCCACTTCACAGAAGAATTCACTTAGAATATTAGAATTCAGAAACATTCTTAGAGGACAGCGCTGAAGCTATAGCTCAGGAGAGGGGCTGGTCTGCTGAGCACACGGGAGCAAATGAAGCGGGAGGAAGAGAAAGTAGAGCACATCCTGGCTCACCAATCTTTGAGGACGATATATCCCTGGTCGGAGCAGCCAATGCACAGGGAGGACCATAGGACCGGCGCCACTACAAGATCTGACATCCCTCACTGACTCATAGAGCCATAGGGGACACCACCGGAGACAGTGTGGGAACTGCGCCCGACCTGAGTAGCCCACACTGAGGCAGAACACTCAGGGTGTGTGACAGGTCAGCAAGGGCAGCAGAGAAGGTAGCCTCCAAGGAATAACAAGAAATCGTTATGGAATTGAACGCTAGGGTTTTCTAAGCTGTGACCATCCTAGGAGTGAAATGCCCGTTTTTTTCCCCATGCGTTTGCTGGGGACTTTGAGGCCAGACCGTGGCACCCCATCAGACTTGACTGGAAAACACACCTGAAGGTCAACAAAAAGACCTTGAACTGTTTACGGGTTTTTCTTTTTTTTCCTTGTTGGTTTTTGCTGTTGTAGTGTGAGAAGCAACAAAACTCACCTGGACGAAGCACACCAGCCTGCGTGATCATGAGTTGTTGATAGGATCAGCTATCAGGCACCAAAGAACAAAGATTCGTATTATTGTGAATGAGGGGGAATGTGGAGTGGGGACCCAAAGTCCATCTGTAGGCATCTAGACATTCCCTTACAGAAGGGTCATGGGCAGGAGTCGAGCCAGTCAGAGTGCAGTGTAGTACCAATGAAACATACAACTTTCCTCTAACTAGTTCTTTAGGGTCTGAGGGGTCAGACCCTCACTAGACTGGTCCCAATTTTACCTTACAAATCTAGCTAGACCAGAGCATGTAACTAGTACAGATCAGAGCTGGAAACACAGGGAATCCAGGACAGATAAACCTCTCAGGACCCATAATGATAGTAGCAATACCAGATTAAGGGAAAGGTGGGGGGAGAAAGGGAGAACCAATCACAATGATCTACATATCAGTCCTTCTCTGGGGGGCAGACAACAGAAAAGTGGGTGAAGGAAGACATCGACCAATGTAAGGCATGACAAAACAATGAAATTTTATAAATTATCAAGGGCTCATGAGGGAGGGAGGGGAAAATGAGATGCTGATATCAAGGGCTCAAGTAGAATGCAAATGTTTTGAGAATGATGATGGCAACAAATGTACACATGTGCTTGACCCAATGATGGATGAATGGATTGTGGTAAGTGTTGTATGAGCCCCCGATAAATGATTATAAAAATAAAAAACACCTGGGTCGCTGGTCAGATAGAGACTGGAAAGACCTCTGCAACGATGGCCCTTGTCACCCCTCAAACCTGGAACTGGACCCACCCCTCAAGTTTAACATTCAGCCAAACAATAGACAGGTGTCTATCGTGAACAATAACAGCAAAGTGGTGGCATTCCCTGGAATAATCAACCACTAGAAATAAAAAGGGCAGCATTTACCCAGGACAAATTTCAGAAGGCAAGAAGAACAGAAACAGGAAACTTACGCAACACAGTGGAATGAACGCTGCCAACAGTGAGATGATTGCTGTCAACGTATGAAACAATGTGTATGATGATTTAGTGGGGAAGCGAATAGAAGTGTTCCTTAGGGATCTTGAGATTGTAAATATTTATGGAGACAGAATGCTTCATTTTTCTCCCTCAGAGTCACTGGAGGGCTCCCCTTTGGTTAGCAGTCTAACACTGAACCCAATGCGACAAGAGGACTTTGTTGGGACCCCACACCACCTCCAGATCAGTCTGGATTGGAGGCCACCTGGAACCCTACTGAGAATAAATGGGACAATCTGAGAACTCTGATTACTTATTAGAACAGGACATGATGGGAAATCTCAAGGAGACCCTTAGAGGAACAGATGTTCTATAATGGCAAGACATACTGGAAATGTAGATTGAGAAGTGGGACAGTAAAGTTAACAATAGGGTCTGGAATTGTGAAGAGGGTCACACAATTCCACATGAGGGACATTTTGTGAAATTTTCATGTCAATAGGGTCCTAAGAGACGTACTACTTAATCTTCCCATTTTGCAGATGAAAAAATGGAGGCCCACCACAATTCAGTGGCCCTATTAGGTGAATCACAACCCCACGGATATATCTACTCTTTAGAAGAGTCAATCATCCAATACCAATGAGATGGAGACTGGCCAAGGATACTGCTCAGAGGGCAGAGAAGGAAAGAGGGGCAAATGGAAATGACAGTGGGGAAAATACTGCTATATTCTGGGGATCGCCATCAATGTCAAATGTGATTGCCCTCAAGCAAAGTGCACAGGAATTGTTGAATGGGAAACCAATTTGCTCTGTAAGCCTTCATCCAAATCACAGAGACAATTATAAAAAGTTAAAAACAAAACAAGGCTGAAAAAAACCCCACCAACAGAAAAGCCTCATTGGCCCATGGTCACAAAGCTGGTTTGTGAAAGCGCCTGGGGCTAGAACCTGTGGTCTCCATCCCCCTTGGAGGTGCTCTCCCCAACAACATGTGGGTCTCCAGCGATGCCGGTCCTGCCGGTGAGAGCTATGGAGTCACACATTTGCAGGATTTTATGGTTTGGGTTTTCTTTTTTTGCATTTAGAAGATTTGACAACTGTTCCAAATTGACTCCTCAACTAGGTCACAGTGGATCTCTAACTTGACATGTTTAATAAATGACCAAGGGCAAAGGTTGTACACAGAGACTTTCTGCTGACTTCTCTACTTGCTGGAGGTCGCTAAAACAAGCCTGAAGGCTCAGAGGTGATGGCCCAAAGAGAAACGACAAGCTCAAGGCCATGACCTCATTTTCGCTGTGAGCCAGATCTGCTCGTTGACCTGGTAGGTTGTCAGGGGACCCAAATCCTTGGTTATTGCAATGTCCAAAAGTGACTGCATGCTCTGTCTGGGAAATCGTTTTAGAAACTGTCATTCTCTGGGTGTATAGATTCCATCTGGAACGGGAACAGAGTGGTCCTGGACCCAAAAGATTTCGCTTGAACTGAGGGTCCTCCTACACTGGCAGGTTTGTGGGGCAGAAATCCATGGGTGGGTGGGTGTGGCAGGGCCTCTAGGACCATGTGCTACAAAGGCACACTTGCCACGTCAGCCCTGGGACCACAGGCTGCCGCTCCTGGCATCCCCTGCAGCTCTCAGTGCCCTCTCTGAAGAGTCTCCCTCTGCTGCTGTATGTGATCACGTCGCTGCCGACTTGTGGCAACCTCACCTGACAGAGTGGAATTGAACGCTAGGGTTTTCTAAGCTGTGACCATCCTAGGAGTGAAATGCCAGTTTTTTTCCCCATGCGGTTGCTGGCTAGGTTTGAACCAGCAACCTTTCTGTCAGCAGCTGAGCTCGTAACCACTATGCTACAGGGAGCCTTGGGGTTCTCCTGAAAGGGGGCTAGAGCCACCACTGAGACTGAGAGCCCCAAAGCACAGGTCCAGAAACAGAAGTCACATATTATTCCATTTAAAATAAATTAAACAACAGAGGAATGTCCCTGTGGAAAATCAACTCCACAAAATAAAATCTTGAAGGAGAGGATGGATCTATTTACTGGTCTCTGACATGGAAACTCAAGCATCAAGTTATTGCTCAGAAGACATAATCTTTAGGCATTGGCTATCAGAGAGGTTAGCAGGAAGCAAGTGTCTTTGTTCTGGGCACACAGCACACCCAAGAGAGAAAGTACCTTTTGCTTTAAAATATCCACGGGTGTCTGGTGGGCCTTCAGCTTCTTATTTTTGAGGAGCACTTTTCTCCGCAGTTGATCAGGTGATGGAAGCATGGGCTCATCTGAGAAGTCACTCTCAAATAAGAATTTAGCCACCAGTTTTTCTCCAAACACAGTCTAAAAAGAATACAAGAAAAATATACAAGCAATGATGGTTACCTATAGTTAGATTAGTCACATACCCAGATATTTTGGCCCACTTGAACTGTTTTAAATAGCCTAGAAAGAGGAAGTAGGACACACACACACACACACACACACGGTTACCCCCCCCCCAAAACCAAATTTTTTCAAAGCTATGTATTTAATTTTTTAACAGAACAACCATATCACATTCAAGCTACTCTCCGTGACATTTAATACATTTGTCAAATTTGTGATTCCATTCTTAGAAACATTTTCCCAAACATCTGTTGAATGGCTGACAACACCGCCCTCGTTTTTTTTCTCTACCTCTTCTATATCATCATAACGCTGTCCTTTCATGTCCCTCTTCATCCACAGAAATAAAAAGAAGCCACACAGATCAAGGTCAGATGAGTCAGGTGTGTGGGGCAAAAGAGGCATGCTGCCTTTTACCAAAAATTGGCACACTGAGATGGCTGCATGAGCAGGTACATTGTCGTAGTGGCAAAACCAGTCCCCCATCTGCCACAAAGCAGGCCTTTTTGTTGCACACTGTTAAGGAATCTTTTCAGAAGCTATAAATAGAAAACTTGATTCACAGTCTGATCTGGTAGAACAAATTCCAAATACTATCCCCCTTACATCACAAAGCTAAATGAGCATTGTCTTGATCTTTGACTTTACTTGACAAACTTTTTTTGAGCAAGGTGACTATGGCATTTTTTTTGGCATCACTGCCTTCTGGTGGTCGTGGGCGCTACCCAGCACTGCTCCTGAGAGCTGCCGCTGGATTTTAACTGCCAAACCCGTGGGCTGCAGTCCCACACTCAACCATTTACGCCACCGGGGCTCAGCCCGACTATGGCATCTTCCACTGGCTTGATGTTTGCTTTTGTCAAATGAATAGCACCATGACTCATCACTAGTAATGGCCTTGAGGAAAAAAAAGTCTGCTCACTTTTGAGCTACTCTTTGAAAGCATAGTATATTTCCTTTGGTCACACTTTTTCCAGGTCAGTCAGGACCCGAGGCATAAATTTTGCAGGGCCCTTCTCATTGTCAAATCTTCTGTTATATTCGCTGAACTGAACTTCAAGATAGTCCAGATAACTTCCCCATCTCTGCAATGGTCTATCGTCTTCGATCTTTGAGCACAAATACACAAACTCTGACAAAATTTTCGGCCATTCGGGAAGTTAACGGATGTCCAGAATGAGGTTTGTCATCAATCGACATTCACCTTTTCTGAAATGAGAAAACCACTCATACACTTGAGCTTTCCCCACAGCACTGTTCTTGTAAGCTGTGTTCAACATCAGAACGGTTTCTGGGACATTTTTCTGGAGCAGGAAACAAACTTTCACAGTCACACACTATTCTCTGGTCAGCCATTACAAAAAAACAAGGTCCAAGAGAAACTTCTTTTACAAAAATATTCACTGTGACCAGAGAGAACCTTCCCAGGTGATGCCACTGAGTGTACTAACTCAGTCACTCCATGTTTGCCTAATAGGAAAAATGCTTACTATGAAATCTCTGTTCAGTGTAGCTTTTCCCTTTTTGTTTCTGTGGGGTGGTGGTGGTGGTAGTGGTGGTAATCCCTTCATAGATGGTTTTCCAGAAGGGGAGGTCTGGGTAACTTTTCCAACTGGGCTCTCATTCTATACATTCAGACAAATGCTCCAGGGTCTGGGAGATTAAAGTAGAAAACAGGCTGATGGTATGTATATTCAATGAAATAGAAACCTTGGAGGAAATGGGGAATAGGGACAAAGATGAAAGACAATAAGGAGAATTTGCTCTCCGTGGGTATAAAGGAGCTGCAATTCCACTCTCAGAGCTTCTCCCAGCATTAGTCTTCAAAGAGAAGCATGGGGATTCCTGGGAAGAGGGTGTGTGTCAGACACAGGACGATTCATGATGTTAGGGTAAAAGAGGATAACAACTTCACTTGAAGCTGATTAATGTTTAACATTCAGATTCAAAACGGCGCCTTCACTCGACAGATGTTTTCGACACACACACACACACACACACACACACACGATGTCCTGTCCAGAACAATCTCCCAGGCACAAGGACGAGTCTCAGGACGCAGAAGAGCTGGCAGGTGTGTCCCTCAGATCTTTTTGGTGGATATCAGTTTATTGTGACGACTGCAGTTTGGGGTGACATAAGATGTAGCCTCTATGATTATTTTCATGAAAGCTTTTTATGCTTTATGCTTTTTTTAAAATGAGACGAAGAGTAACCACAATTATCTCGTGTCACACGAGGGGGCTTCAAAAAGTTCAAAGAAAAATCCCACAACTTTTGAATTCAATTCCACCCCCCCCCCCCCATAGACTGTTTGAAGCCTCCTTGTAGAAGTTCACACCTTATACCATGACAAACTGGCTAATGGAGTGTTTCTGTCATTTTTTTTTAAAATGGAGGGTGTCTATGCTACGTATATTTCTTACGCAAACAAACCAGAAAGTCCTGACATGCATGACTTTTTCTAGGTGTTGACAAGGGCATGGCAATAGCTATTCCCAGATAATAAATATACGATACAATTTATAGAAGCAAAAAAATCAAAAGTAACCAGTTCTTAGACAAAAAAGGTGATGATTTGATAGTATGTAAGAGGGCAATTGCTGCTTAAATAACAGTTGCATGGTAGAAAATGTATTTTAAAAATGTGTGGGTGGTGGGGCTGAGCCTCGGTGGCGTAAGTGGTTGAGTGCAGAACTGCAGCCCGCGGGCTTGGCGGTTCAAATCCAGCAGTGGCTGGGTAGCGCCCATGACCACCAGAGGCAGTGATGCCCACAAAAAAAAAAAAAGTGTGGGTGGAAATATTTCTGTTAAAAAAAAAAGAAATATTTCTGCTGCTATGAGATTGCCTTGCAGAAATTGCTCATGTCTGTACTCAAGAAATGTAAGAGCGGGGCTGAGCCCCAGTGGCGTAGTGGTTGTGCGTGGGACTGTGGCCCACTGGGTTGGAGGTTCAAATTCAGCAGCAGGGCTGGGCCTCCTACTCCTACCACCAGAGGGCAGTGATGCCTCCAAAACAAAAAAAATTAAAAAAAAAGAAATGTAAGAACAGATATTCTAATAGATACCAAACCTTCCAGGTTGTAGTTGTAGTGGGGATAGTATTCATGTGCTATAAAACACAAAAGGCAATGCTTTTAAATTGATTGACATCAGGAAACACAAATCTTCGAGCCAAATTTCAACAAAAACCTTTGCATCTTTGGTGAGTGGAACTGAAAAGAGAACTATGGCTTCACCCAGGGCGGCTCCGCTCATCATGTGTGTTTGTCAGGTCTCCTGTTTCAGCTACTGCAGCTACAGAGAGCAAATACGGAAATAATACACTGTACTTAAAAACCAGACCTTCCGGTCACCAGTAATCAGCACGTTGACAGTGGCAACTTAGAAATAATGCAGCTGGCTGAGGCCTGGTGGCATAGTGGTTGTGTGCGGGACTGCAGCCCACTGGGTTGGCGGTTCAAATCCAGCAGCAGCTCTCCAGAACAAGGCTGGGCTTCCTACTCCTACCAGGGCAGTGATGCCACACACACACACACACACAAAATAATTGAGGTAAAAAATTAAAGAAAAATAATGCAACCTGCTTAACCACATGACATCCACAGTTTAGACACAAATTGAACAAAACTGGACTTTTGTTATTTCCCATGATAGCCAAGATTCTTTTAAATTAAAAAAATAAAGTATCTTCAAATAATCTCGATCTTTTCTACGTTATTCTCTTTTACTTTCCATTTTCAGGTGGTGCCTAATGAGCAGAGCATGTATATTATCTATAAACAAGTCAACAAATGCACAATAAGAAGAGATGCCCCATTACTCTAAATGATAATATAGGAAAGACAATATATGAAAATCAAATTTCTTGTGCTGGCTTTAGTATTTGGGGACATTTCCCTTTCTCAGTGTTTCTTCTTCCCTCACTCCCACTAAAGGGTTATTCCTATACATGTCTTTACCACTGAGAGAAGTGTAACAATATCAGACCCAGCATCTACTTTGTAT
>PVJH01024544.1:0-32956 GCA_004026705.1 Nesogale talazaci
TATAAACAAGCTGATGGTGGGGAGCAATGCAAGATGGCGGTTATGTAGTCCATACAGGAGGGCTTCTGTAGAGAACAGAGCAAAGGAGCCCCTGAGAAGAATATCCTACACTTCCAGACTACAGGAATATCAGCATGAAGGGTTTGAATTTACCAGATAAAGAATGACAATTACACTCATGTGACAGATGAAGGAAGTGTCTGAGAGAAAACATGAAACTATAAAAACTAGCAACCTCTCAATGTACTATAGAAGAAAACTCTAACCAGAAACACAAACAAAATTAAACAATTCTCTAAGAACAGCACAACACTATAAAACAACAGAAAAACACAGTTGAAGAGATGCTAACCCAAACTAGTGAACTAGAAGACAAACCTGTTGATTCCAACCAAGAGAAAAGCTTGAGAACAATGTGGGACATGATTAAGAACAACGACCTATATCTTATAGGAACTCCAGAAGAAGAAGCAAAAAAAAAAAAGGCACCAAATAGTCTAAGAGCTCCTGCGGAAAACTTGTCTTCAATGTCTAAAGAATGAAGAGATAATTATTCAGGATGCTGAAAGAACCTCAGTCAGGATAGATCCCCAAAGGAAAACTCCTGGGCATATTATAGACAATAATATCAACAAGGAGGCTGAGCCCCGGTGGCATAGTGGTTGTGCACGGGACTGCAGCCCACTGAGATGGAGGTTCAATTCCAGCTCCACGAAGCAAAGGCTGGGCCTCCTACTCCCACCACCTGAGGGCAGTGATGCCCCCCCCAAAAAAAACAAAAAAAATAATATCAACAAAGAAAGTATTCTAAGAGTAGTCAGAGATAAAAAGGACAATTACATACAAAGGGGGCAGTAACGAGAACATCCTCAGCTATCTCAGCAGAAACCATGTAGGAAGAAGACAATGGAGTGCCATATACAGAGTACTGGAGGAAAAATATTGTCAACCTAGAATTTTGTATCCAGCAAAAATATCACGCAAGTATGATGGAGAAATGAAAGTATTTCAAGACAAGGAGAAATGAAAAGAATTCACAAAAACAAGACCACGGTTACAAAAAATTACTCAGTGAAATACTATGGCCAAAAAACCAACAGCAGCAATATACAAACCTGATATGAATATGCATGACAATTCTTCAGAAACGACAAACAGAGCAACATCCAAAGTGAAGAAATAGCACAGGAAGAAGAAAGAGACTAAACACAATACACATACAAAAGTATCACACACAGAAATATAAAGCAAAATGACTAACAAATACATTCATCAATATCAATAATGTCACTGAACATTAATGGGCTAAATTTACCAGTAAAGAGACAGAGTAGCAGAAAAGAAAAGAAAAGAAAATCCATCAATATGCTGCTTCAAAAAAGCACACCATACAAAGATATGAACAGACTGAAAATCAGAGACTAGACAAATGCATACCAAGAAAGCAGGGGCAACAATATTAATCTCTGAGAAAATAGACTTTAAGGCAAAATACCTAATAAGAGATAAGCATGGACACTACATAATGATCAAGGGAACAACAACTCAAAAACATAATAAACATGCATCCAATGAAAGACCCTCAAAATATGCCAATCAAATCCTCACATGTTTGAAAAAGGAAATAGACACATTGACAGTAATGACTGGAGACATTAATATACCACTCTTAAGGAAAGACAGAACATGATGGAAAAAAAACATCACAAGGACAAAAAGTAGACCACATAGCTACATCACAACTCATGCCTTAACAAAATAAAAAAAGAAAAAAGTCCTATAGCCAGACTTCTCGGACCACAACACTATAAAAATTAGAAATCAACAATAAAACAGCAGAAACAAAAATAAATCATGGAGATTGAACAACATGATATTCAAATATGACTGGGTAATAAAGCAAATAAAGGAGGAAATTAAAAATTTCCTTCAGACAAACAAGAATGAGGACACAACATATTAAAAAGTTTGAGATACAGCAAAAGTAGTAACCAAAGGCCAATTTATATCTATCAACACACATGAAAAAGAGGAGAAATTAAACATCAACATCCTAACAGCAAACCTCCAAGAACTGGGACAAGGACAAAAAAATCAATTAGTTGTAGAAGGAAAAAAATCATAAGAATCAAAGCAGAAATAAATGATATGGAAAACAAGAAACAATGGAAAAAATAAGACAAAAAACTGGTTCTTTGAAAAGATTAACAAAATAGATATCCCACTGGCAAACAGCATAGGTGGGGGGGGGGGGGGAAAGGACAGAAGCAAATACTCAGAATACGAGATGAAATAGTGACATTCCAGCAGATCTAAATGTAAAAAGAATAATAACACACTATGAAAAACTATCCTAGACATTCGACAATCTTTCTTTTTTCTTAATCATTTTAAAGGGGGCTCATAAAACTCTTGTCACAATCCATACATCCATCCATTGTGTCAAGCCCATTTGTAGATTTCTTTCTCAGAACATTTTCTTTCTACTTGAGCCCTTGGTATCAGCTCATTTTATCCCCTTCCCCTGCCCCACCCTCCTTCCCTGATGAACCCTTGATAGTTTGTAAATTTTTATTTTTTCATGTCTTACACTGTCCAATGTCTCTCTTTGCCCATTTTTCTGTTGTTCATCCCCTAGGGAGGGGGTTATACGTAGATTCTTGTGATCAGTTCCCTTTTTCTCCCCCACCTTTCCCTTACCCTCCTGTTATCACTACTCTCATTATTGGTCCTGAGGGGGTTGTCTGTCCGGGATTCCCTGTTTTTCCAGCTCTGATCTGTACCAGTGTACATCCTCTGGTCTAGCCGGATTTGTAAAATATTGTTGGGATAATGATAGTGTGAAGGGTGGTGGGGAAGCAGGGGAGGAAGCATTAAATAACTAGAGAAAAGTTGTATGTTTCATTCTTGCTATATTGCAGCCTGATTGGCTGGTCTCCTCCCAGTGACCCTTCTGTAAGGGGATGTACAGTTGCCTACAGATGGGTTTTGGGTCTCACTCTGCACGCCCCCCTCCCCATTCACAATGATATGATTTTTTGTTCTTTGATGCCTGATCAATTTGACACCTTGTGATCACACACAATAATGTACTCTTCCATGTGGGCTATGTTGCTTCTCAGCTTGTTTATATTCAAGCCCTTAAGACTCCAGATGCTATATCTTTTGATAGCTGGGCACCATCATCTTTCTTTACTACATTTGCTTATGCATTCACTTTTTCTTCAGCCATCTTTGTCAGGAAGGCGAGCACCATGGAATGCCAGTTTACTAGAACAAAGTATTCTTTCATTGAGGGAGTACTAGAGTAGAGGCCCAATGTCCGTCAGCTACCTTAATACGAAACCTATAAATATATGCACATAAATCTCTTTCCTCATCGTCATATATAAATATATTTACATATGTACATGCCTCTATTTATACCTCTATAAATGCCCTTTGCCTCCTACTTCCTTCCTCTGTTTCCTTTTACTTTCTTCTTGACCCACTATCATGTTCAGCTTTCATTTATGTTTCAGAAATTCCTCTTGGTTACATTGCTCTTGATCAAGCCCTACCAGGTCTCCTACACCCTCCTCTACACCCTCCTCACTATAGCTTTTGGGTCACTCGTTGTTCTCTTGTCCCTGTGTTTGTTAACACCCACTTCCTTTCCCACGCCAGGCCTTCTCCCATGTCCGCCCAAACCATCAGTCCCATTATTTTCTCTTCCAGCCTGTTTATTTAGCCTATCTTATGTAGATAGACCTTGTGTCAGGCAGGGTTCTCTTAGAGAAATAAAATTCAGGACACTAGTAGTTCTTGTTATATATTTTTATATAGAGAAAGGTATATAAGATAAGAAAGAAACAGTTAACTATCTATAAAGCTGTACAGATTGCTCGGTGCAATGCACTTGCGTGAGGCAACTAGAAGACTGGCAGTCCTTCAAATCTTGAGGGCCGCTGAGTAGTCCTCTGTAGAGCAATTCAGGCTATCTGGTCACAGGCAGCAAACAGCAGAGCAGGCCACCAACAGTCAGCCAGATGACAGAGTCCAACAGTCCCCAGCTCAAGAGATGTATATCCCAGGAGCGTGGCGAAGTAGGGCTTGAAGGAACCTCAACTCACAGCTCCACAGTCCACAATTACATGTCCTACGGGTAGTGTTGCTTGGAGGTTGAGGCACAGGATGAACAAGGCAGCTCTCTGGTCCGAAGATCCGGAAGCAAGAGAGAGGGCGGGACTTGCCGAGCCCTTCCTATCTCTGCCTCCCAATTCATCCCTCGTGTTCATTGGCCGTGCCGTCACAACAGACCCACCAACCTTTTGTGGCCGTGTTGGCATAACAAACCTACCCATCACAGACCTGCAGAGATAATAATATGTACAAAAACAAGACAGAGCAAAACAAAATAACAAAAGAAAACAAAGCAAAAACAACAACAAGAACAAAAACCTATAGATATTGCCAGTTCTGTGTGTTGACCTTTTGGAGTGTTTTCTGTTTGAGTCTGGTGGGGTACCAGCCTTGGTCCCAAAGTCTATTTTTGGTATTTCCTGGGGACTTCGTTGTTTGGGTCCCAATGCTATTCTGTTGCACACCCTTAGTGTTTTGCTTCAGTGTGGTGCGGTTAGATCGGGCGAAATTCCTGCACAGTGACTTTAGTGTTGTCCCCCACAGCATTATGGGTTAGTGAGGGGCTTCGTGTCTCATAGTGGGGCCGGCCCTATGGTCCTCTCTGTGCTTTGGCTGCTCTAAGCAAGAATATTGTCCTCAGGGCTTGATGGGCCAGGATGTGCTCCACTCTCCCCCTCCCTTCATTTGCTCCTGTGTGCTCTGATCAGCTTCAATGCTGTCCTCTGAAGTGAATTCTGCGGGAAGCGTGGCTGTCCATGTAGTTGGGATTGGGGCAGACCTCTCAGACCTCTCTATGGGTTCCCTGCTTCATCCCAGTATGTAGCATTCATGTCTTGGAGCACCAGGTTGAAGTCTGGTCCCCTTTACTGTGGAGATGTAAACAAGAACCTCCCACTGGGTGGACTAGTGCCCTGTCCTCTCCCTACCCATGTCTTTTCTTTCACACTCCCAAACCCTTGCTTTTCAGTTGGTTTCCATATGTATCCCTGGATTCGGTCTGGCCCCTCCCAGACCTTACCCCCAGAATATTTGTTTACAGTAACTTTTCCCCTATGGCCCCTTTTGCATTTTAAAGCGTACCTCAGTGGACTCATGTTGGCCTTGTCCTTTTGTGCTTGCCTTAGTTTGCTTTGCAAAATTTCCTCTAGTTCTTCCCATGTGGTTGTATGCTTCATGCATTCATTACTGCATAGTATTTGTATGTATGTACCACAGGTGGGTTTTTTTTCTGGTATTCTTTCTAAAAAAATCATTTTATTGGGGGCTCATACAACTCTTTTCAAAATCCATCCATCTATCCATTGTATGCCAAGCGCATTTGCACATTTTCAAACACCACACACCTTTCCCCAAGAGAGCTTACGCTCTTTGAGAAATAAACCAATTGTGTCAAGTACATCACATGCCATAGTTGTTATTTCAACAAGTTTGCAAAAAGTTTGCAAAAAGTCCCAAACTCACCTTTAAAGTTGCCATCACTGCTGTACCTCATGTAAACCAGTAACTACAAACAGTTTGCAAAGTCTACAGGTTCATCAAGCTGGACGCTAAGTGTTGGTGCAGAGCTGATTTAATTTCCTAGATTCCCTGATCGAGACTATCAGCAGACATGTCATCTATTCTTCTGTGCAGTGTCATTAGATAAGAAAATTGCACTCAATTTTGTAACAGACTTGTACAATGTCTTTGATTGCTGGCAACAGTAAATCCTCAGGTGTGAAGTTTTGTAGCTCTGGCAATTCTGAGTGCCACCAAATATGAAACTTCAGTGGCTGCTATGCTTTTTGTGGTACTTGCCCCCAGTGTCAAGTTTGACTTTCTTGAGTCCATCAGCTTTGCTTCTAAAATAATTGTTATCCTTGCCAGAAAACCTCAGATGCTTGCTATGCAAATGATGTGTTAGTTTGTTCAGCTTCATAGATTCGGCTGGTAGAACTTCACAACAAATAATACATCGAGGGTTCTCTACTCCTGCTACAATTATTGGGTAAAAACATACTGAGAAAAATCATCACTATTTTCTTTTCTTAACGTTTTTCTCTACATGATCCATTGTCATCAAATGGTTTGCTAAGGAAAATAATATATAACAATAGTTTTAATAATCCAAAAGATGATACATGGCATAGTCCAGTCAATACAGTTTATTAACATTTCCTATGATTTGCCATTCTGTTTGTTTTTAGTTTACAAATCTGTTACTATCACAAGGGGGCATTATTCACATCAACCACAGCTGAATATAAAAAGACCTATTAGTGGGCTGAGCCCCTGTGGCGTAGTGGTTGTGCGCGGGACTGCAGCCCACTGGGATGGAGGTTCAATTCCCACTCACAGGAGCAAAGGCTGGGCCTCCTACTCCCACCACCAGGGCAGTGATGCCCAAAAAAAAAAAGACCTATTAGTATCCAGCTTAAGTTCCCCTGGCATAAAATTTTTTCCCAGTAGTTGATGATTTTACAATACAAGATTTTATATTTATCCAGCAATTATGATTCATGAAGTGTCATTTTACCTCCAATATTGCTGTTTTCAACACAGCAGCTGCTTTCTACATAGTATCTTCTCCCTCCACATATGTGACTGGCCCGCATAAGTACATTATGGCACCAACCCTGGCATATGTGATGGGTTTTGTGTGATGATGTCATCACGCTTGGTACTCGTATGTGGGCGTATCTGCATGTGGAAGGACCCGCCTGTAGACAGAGGAATGGTGTCTTGGTTCCTAAGACAATTGAAAATATGTGTTTTCTGATACTCTTAGGTGATTCTGTGAAAGGGTCATTTAGCCCCCAAAGGGGTTGCGACCCACAGGTTGAGAACCACTGGTGTAAATGAACGATGAAAAGGAACAAATTGTTTAAAAACATAAACGATATTTCTGATCCTCAAAACGTTTCTCTAATGACTTCATTAATATAAAATTCTATGACTTTCTGCTTGGGTTTGTGAGGGATGGGATATGGCAGAAGGGGAGAATGTCAAAGGAGCATAAGAAAACTTTTGAGGGGGATCATAATCTTGAATGTGGTTCTGGTTTCATGGTATAAATTTATTCAATATTTATCAAATGAAATATATATGTATATATATGTGTGTGTGTGTGTGTGTGTGTGTGTGTGTGTGTGTGTGTGTCTGGCTTTTTATTGTTCGCTCTACAACATAACCGGTGCAACCAGACTCTCTGTTGGTTCTGAGATAGCAGAGAGAGCATTCACTTGGCCGGGGTGGGGGTTCACTTTGAGTCCTGCTCCAGCTCTTGGGGACATCTCAAATATGGCTTCTTGATCATCTGATACCTCCTGGGTAGGGCAATACTTTAACAAGATGGCTTTAAATGTTTCAAATAGCTGGTAACAGTCTGCAGTGTTGCCACCCAGAGAAGACTCAGAGGCAGGGAAGTCTCACTCCTTCAAGTGATATTTTAAATATGTACTTCATTCAAAAGAAAACTAAAGCTACCTACAAAGAAAAGATTAGGCCTACGGCCTTTACTGTATATTTCTCCTAACATTTTAATAAAGAAATAACAATAGTTATACACAAACTCTTTAGGAATAGAAAAAGAGGGAGACTTCCAATCTGCTTTATCAAAACAAGTTTTCTTTGATACTAAAATGTGACAAGGACATTATAAGAAAAAATTTATAATTCAGTGCTTCATAGTGTAAATCTAAAATGGCAAACAAAATATTGGCCAATTAATTCCGTATTAAATAAAATGGTTAGTACCTTGCAACAAGTATAACTCACTAACATTCACATAATCATTTGATATGTGATCAATATCACATAATCACATAATCATTAATGTTCACATAATCATTGGGTGCAGAAAATGCATTTGATGTTATTTAGTATTCATTCATGACTAAAACTCTTAGAAAATTAAAGCTATACTGGGAAATAATATGATAAAGGACTTCTTAAGTGAACAAAGGGGTTCTCCTGGCTTAGTGGTTGCAAATTTGTCTGTAATCTAAAAAGTGAATAGTTCAAAACCACCAGCCCCTCGGTGGGTGAAAGAGAAACTGCTTACTCTACTCCAGTAAGCAGTTACAGTCTTGGAAACTCACCATGAGGCAAGAGGGTTCTGCTCATCCAGTAGGGTTACTGTGAGTGGATGTTGACTTGATTGCAGTGAGAGTAAGCAAACTATTTTTCTAAAACAACTAGAACCAAAATTATACTTACTGATGAATTAGGCAAGGCTGTCTATTATCAATAAGCAATTCCATAATGAATTGACCTTCCTACTCACTGGAAGAAAAATAGAGGTATAGGGATTGGGAGAAAAACAGTTATTACTATCAGTTGTCATGTTTTTGTACACAGAAAATCCAGAAAAATCTACAGATAAGCTAGTGTAAGCATTTCTATATGTATCTACTTCAATTCTTCCTTTTGCTTTTTTTTTTTTTTTGGCATCACTGCCCTCAGGTGGTGGGAGTAGGAGGCCCAGCCTTTGCTCCATGGAGCTGGAATCGAACCTCCATCCCAGTGGGCCGCAGTCCCGCGCACAACCACTACGCCACCGGGACTCAGCCCTTCCTTTTGCTTTAACTATTGTACATGCAAGAGCAAATGTAAGAGTCTTTTAAACCAATATTTTGGTCTCCTTTTTTTCTTTTCTGTTTAGCCAATTGTATTTATTTAACAATGCAGACATTATCAAAACAATATGGATGGAAAACAATGACGCACTATACCAATAAGAATTGATTGGCTTTCAACTATTTTAGGAGGAAGCAGATGATCAAGAAATGATGGTGCTAAAGAAAGAAGGCAAAGTTTTATTGAAGGCATTAATAAAAAGGCCCCACGAATTGATGAAATATCAATTGAGATGTCAATAAACAGATGCAACACTGGAAATGCTCATTTGTCTATGTTATGAAGTTTGAAAGACATCAAACTTACTGCAAAATGATGGAAAGAGAGTCCTATCTGTGCTTACACTAAAGAAAGGAAGACCAATGGAATTCAGAAGTTATTAAACTATGATACCAATTATTAGTAGTAACAGTCTATTACCATAGTGTCAAAATCATTTAACTTCGTGGATCATAACTAATCATGCGTAGCATTGTGAAGAACGGGAATTCTTATTTGTGTTCATGTGCAAACTAAACACAAACCAAGAAGCAGTTGTTTGAATAGAACTTTACCTTTTAAATAGATTCATAGTGGTTATATATTGGAATGCCATCCATAAGGTCAGCAGTTCAAAACCATCATGAGCACTGCAGAAGATGGGACTTTCTACTCCCATGGAAACACACAGAGAGAGCTCTTTCTACTCTGTCCTATAGGGTCTCTATGAATCTGTATTGACTCAATGGCAGTGAGAACTATGAGGGTACAAACCCAGAAGAAAGTTCTGCTGGTGGAACTTTTGTAGTGCATTTCCCCCCTGCTAGGCCAGCATTGAACAACTCGTTCAATGTTGGTGCACCCAATGGCATTGCCTGGAAAGGTTCTTTCTGGTCACAGTGCATTTTTTCATAAAAGCAGCTTTGCTGGGCCCTCCTTTTTTTTTTTTGTGATGGCTAATTTAAGAGAACAGCATCAGGCTGTGAAATTTTGCTTCTTGTTCAGGAAAAAATGCGACAGAAACCATAGTGATATTGAACACAGCTTCTAAGGATAGTACTATGAGAAAAATTCAAGTGTACAAGTGCTTTTTCTATTTCAAAAAAGGTGAAGTTAGTTGATGACAAACCTTGTTCTGGATATCTCACAATGCCTGAGCGGATGAAAATGTTGATTCGTATGCATTTGGAGTTCATTCCACCAGGTCAGACTGTTTATCAAGCTTTCTAGTTAGAATTTCTGAAAAGATAGCATAACAGGGTGTGACAAAAAAGACCCCATCTGTTGAAAACTGGGGACTGGTTTTTGCCACCACGACTATGTTATACCAACTTACCTTGCATTCCCTGAGACTTTCATCCTGAGTTCCCAGTCACAGCCGCACATTTCCTCAGGATGTGTTCACGTTGAAGAATTTGTTTTAGTGTTACTCTTACATGCTTTACCACATTCAAGATTTAGTTACACCACAGGTATATACCAGGTGCAAGTACCCTCTGTCAAACCTCGATATACTTGTGGGTGTACTCCCACTCTCCTCCCGCACTCATTCAGTTTGCGTGCCTATGTCTATGCCTGCATCTGCTCATAGGTCACTATTACTGCAGAAGGGTGTGTTTGCCTACCTGGATTTTAACTCTGGCACTCCTCCTAGTGTCTTTCCCTGCCGCCATTATTTTTGACAACACCCCTTGTGTTAGTCTGGGTAGACTAGAGGAACAAATTCATAAGCACGCATATGTATATAAGGGAGAAGTTTATATACAAGAGTCATTGAACATTGAGAAAAACATCCCAGCCCAGTCCAGATCAAGTCAGTAAGTCCGATATTAGGTCATATGTCCGACAGCAATCTATAAAGTCCTCTTCAGACTCACAAAACACATGCAGTGATGCTGAGTGCAGGAAGATCACAGACCAGTTGGTGCAAATTCAGTGGTGGTAGATGCATCTCATCACTGGTAGAGGTCTCTACATGGCTTCTCGAGGTCCAGGTTTCGGCCACATCAGGGTAGGTCCATGTGACTTCTCCTCAAGGATGTCTCACAGGAAGTAAACCTTGTCAGTCAAGTCTCTCAGACAGTGAGTGTTATCAGTAGAAACTCCCCAAGGAAATGAACTGAGAGAGATAGTGTCTCTGCCTCCAAGAAGGAAGTACATTTCTCAGAACTCTCGGGAGAAGGGCATGCTCACACCGCGGTCTCATTGTCTCTCTCCAGATTGACACACTAGACTCCACCCCTACACTCTTAATCCTCAGATCGACACCAGATGAGGTGACTGTCGAGTTTGATTTCCTCTCCATCTCTATGTTTATAACTATACTGTCCCTGTCTTTCCCCACTCCCCACTGTTTAGCTTTGTAGTTGTCTTTATTACAAATTGATACGTCTAATTCCCTATTTTCAGTTGCGCAGGCCTGTTTTCCTTTGATACTCTTATTCGTGGGTTGACTTCTGGGTGGCATATTTATGGATTTTTTAAAAAAATCATTCCATTGGGGATTTGTACAGCTCTTAGCACAATCCTTATATCCATCCATTGCATCAAGCACATTTATACATAGATTGCCATCATCATTTTAAAAACATTTTCTCTCTATCGAGCCCTTCATATCAGCTCATTTCCCACCCCATCCCCCTTCCTCATGAACTCTTGATAATTTATAACTTTTTTTCATGTCTTTCACCTACCATTGTCTTCCTTCATGCACCTTTTTTGTTGTCTGTCCTCCTGGGAGAGTGTTATATTTAGATCATTGTGATTGGTTCTCCTTTTCTACCCCACCTACCCCTTCCCCTCCTGGTATTGCTATTCTCATTATTGGATTCCCTCTACTTGCTGCCCTTATCTGTACCACTGTACATGCTCTGGTCTAGCTGGATTTATCAGGTAGAATTGGGGTCATGATAATGGAGAGAGAATGGGGAGAAGAAGCATTAAAAACTACAGGAGGGCTGAGCCCCTGTGGCGTAGTGGTTGTGCGTGGGACTGCGGCCCACTGGGATGGAGGTTTGATTCCAGCTCCATGGAGCAAAGGCTGGGCCTCCTACTCCCACCACCTGAGGGCAGTGATGCCCAAAACAAAACAAAACAAACTGCAGGAAAGTTGTATGTTTCATCGGTATGATACTGCACCCAGACTGGCTCATCTCTTTCTTGTGGCCCTCTGTAAGAGATGTCTAACTGTCTACAGATGGACTTTGGATCTCCACTGTGCCTTCCTCCTCATTCCCATTGATATGATTTTTATTTTGTTTTGTTGTTTGGCATCTTTGATACCTGATACACGATCCCAACGACACCTCGTGATCACACACGCCTGTGGCAGTCACCTAATTTGGTGTCAATTTGAGAATTAAGAGTGGGAGTGGAGTCTAGCCTGTTAATCTGGAGATAGCCAATGAGACCTCTGTGTGGGCATGGCTTTCTCCGGAGAATTCTGGGAAATACGGTACTTCCTTCTCAGAGGCAGGAGACACTGTCTCTCTTAGTTCACTTTCTTGGAGACCCTCGACTGACAAGGCTGGCTCCCTGCAAGATGCTCTTCTGACAAGACCCATGGCGGAACACTGATAGACTCCATGTCCTGGAAGCTGGAGGAGCCACTTGGAGACAGCTGCCAGAGCTGAGATGTTTACAATGCCGCTGGGCCCAAAGACTTCCTACCAACTGTAGGCCTGCGATCATCAAGCATTTGACATCATTGCATGTGTTTTGTGAGTCTGAAGAGGACTGTATAGACTGATACTGGACATAGGGGCTAATATCGGACTTAGGACTTGAGCTGGGCTCTTTCCTCAATGCTCAACTGCTCTTGTCTATAAGCCTCTTTAGTATGTACATAAGGGTTTCTATGGATCTGATGCTCTCATTTACTCAGGCTAGCACAGCTTCTCCCATGTGGGCTTTGTGGCTTCTCTGTTAGATGGCCGCTCACTTATTTTCAAGCCTGTAAGACTCCAGATGCTCTATCTGTTGGTAGCTGGACACTGCCAACTTTGCACAATCAATTTTTAGAGACTTAACGACTATTTTCAGACATTACAAAAACTTGCAAGATAAATGCTGTCTGCGTTGTCGGGGTGTTGGGCCAGACACATTTATGTATTATGGGTATATCTTTTTAGAAGACAGCTTCATGGATCTGTGGAAGATGAGGCTTTTTACTTCTATAAATTTACAGCCTCAGAAACCCACACGAATAGCTGTTCCCTGTCCTGTAGGGCCGCTGTGAGCTGCAGTTGACTCAATGCATTTGAGGAATTGATGCATGTCAATGATGGTGCTGAGGAAGGATATTGAAAGTATCGCAGAATACCAGAAGAGCAAACAACTCTTGTCTTGGAGGAAGTCTGACCAGAATGCGCCTTAGAAGTGAGGCTGGTGGGAATTCGTTGGACATGTTATCAGGAGAGAAAATGACATCATGAAGTACAGGGTGAGTGAAAAAAAGAAAGACCCTCAGTTTGACATAATAGCTTTGCAACAATTAGCTGAGACATAACAATTGTGGCACAGGACTGGGCAATGTTTTATGCTGTTGTACTTGGGGCTGCCAGGAATTGGATCTGAGTGGAAGGAAGATGCCTCTAATAACCACACAGACATTTTAAAGGTGTATATCTTTTTTTTTTTTTGGCATCACTGCTCTCCGGTGGTGGGAGTAGGAGGCCCAGCTCCACTGCTGGAATTGAACCTCTGTCCCAGTGGGCCGCAGTCCCCCGCACAACCACTACGCCACCGGGGCTCAGCCAAAGGTGTATATCTTTGATTGGGAATTTTATTTCTAACAATTCATTGAGGAAAAGCTTGCACCATTTATCAAGATCATATTATAAATATGCTCACCATAACACATCACAACAGTGTACAATTGAAACCATCTGAATCTTCCTGAACAAATTGTGGTCTCTCCTTGGTCGGGCTGTATTATGCATGAACAAGAAGAGATAATTTTTGTTGTTAGTGGGAAATTAACAGATATACATTATAAAGTTCACAATGTGAACTTGCAAGAAAACGAATGGAGAAAATCTGAAAAGTTACATGCCATGCTGATAACAATAATTATCTCTGGAGGAGAATGAGATTAAGGGAGATATCAAGGTAGATTTTGCCTAATCTCTATTTACTTTGACTTCTTTTAAATGAGACTTTACAAAATGTACACATATATATTGCTTATGCATGAAAATGAAATGTAAAAGAATATTAAAGGTGAAACTGAGGCAGAGAGATGGACAGAGGAAACTGACAGGACAAGGGAGAGTAGAGACAGAAATAGCTTTATTAACGGGGTTGGGGGTGGGAGGTGGAAGGGGTGGGCGGACTCCGGCATGAGGTTCTGGGACCTAGGCCAACAGGTCAGGGAAGTCGTGCTTCGCAGTGCAGCTGGGGGTGTGGGGTTTTTGTTTGTTTGTTTGTTTCTTTGTTTTGGGCATCACTGCCCTCTGGTGGTCGTGGGAGCTACCCAGTGCTGTTCCTGAGAGCCACCGCTGGATTAGAACCGCCAAGCTTGCTGGCCGCAGTCCCGCACTCAACCACTTATGCCACTGGGGCTCAGCTCGAGGGTGTGGGTTTTTAAAGGGACAGTGGAATGTGTGGCAGTTAGCCATCTGGGATCTGGACTCTTGGAGAATTGCTTGTTTCTGACTCCTTACCGCTTACTTCAAACTGGGAACATCTGGCTTCACCTGTTTTCTGCTCTGGCACTACCTGGTGTATCTTGCTTTTGGTCGTGTTGAGGGTGGGTGGTGGTGGTGGATAGCTTTGCTGTCCGTCCTGTTCAGCCCAGACATTCCGACCTTTACGTGATAAAAGGGGAGCTGTGATCTGATCTAACATGTCCTGCTGACATGGGGGGCGATGAGGAGTATAGGGCAGAGTGCGCTGGGTCAGATTTGGTAGGCAGAAGACATATAGGATGAGCTGAGGAACCATATACAGTAACTGGAAATCAAGGTCTTTCTGTGGAAAAATTTACACATTTAGTTATTTGTTCAGCTGAAGTTGGTGGTTGGAGGTCTTTTATGATCTGGCTTCTATTTTGAGTAAACCCTGAGTGGTGGGGGTGAGGCACAGGCTTGAGCAGATAATAGCAGACTGAGATAATGGCATCATGCAGGGAGAGAGAAGTTAAGGAATTGGGAATTATTGGGGATATGGGAAAAACAGCTTCGTTAATGAGGCACAGGTCCTAGACCAAGCGATAAGTGTCCTTTGGTTTCTTTACTGGTAACAACCAGGTCTACAGGGTCCGGTGAAAGAAGGGGAAGGAGCAAAGGTGCTGTGAGGCCAGAAGTGAGGTGGATGGAGGCCCTTAACTTATTTAAAGTGTCTTCTTCTTAACAGAGGGACCAGGCACGAAGGGATTATAAGGAAGGAATGAGTAAAGGGTTAGTATACCTGAGGCAGGTAGGCTTGCAATCAAATATTCATGACTGAGATTGAGGAAGAACTGCCTAGCTCAGAAAATGCGGGCAGGTCAGAAAAGACAGCTTCTGTGTAAGAAGGAAATTTACTCACCCAATACCTTGAGCAATACCCTAGCCTTAGCGAGGGTGCTGGGGGGTCCAGTTAGGGTCTTCTCAGGCTGATCCCAGTAGGGCCAACGGTGGGTCTTGCAAGAATTGCAAGGACAGTTCTCCCTTCCCCCCAGTGAAGAAGCAACGGGCCTGTCGCTTTTTAAAGGACAAACTTCCAGTGTCTGCTTTGACCGCACACTGGGCAGGGTTGGGTTGGAGCTTCAGGCCTGGGGCACTTCTTTGACCAGTGCTCTTCTTCTCTGCACTTGAAACGGAAGCCAGGTGGTAGTCCTTGTTCCCATACACCCTTTCCTTGTGATGCCCCCTTTGGGACCGGGAGGGATCGCCGGCCACAGGGCTGCTACTAAGGCTTGGGTTTGAAAATTTATCTTCTGACAGAGCCAGGAATCACAGACTGATTTTGTCTGCTCCTCACTGCTCTTAAAAACCTTGAATGCCATATTCACTAAATCTTGGACTGGAGATTGAGGACTTTCTTCTGCTTTTTAAAGCATTTTTAAAGTCTGGGGCTGACTGGGCAATAAAATAGGCAGTGAGGACCATAGCCCCAGCCAGGGAAGCTGGATTTAAGCAGGTATACTGGGTTAAAGCATAAGCTAGGCAGCTTAAAATGTCGCTTGCATTCTCATCAGGATTTTGAGCGATTTCCCTAAGTTTATTAAAATTGACCCTTATATAGGAAATGGGATGAAGTCCAGCCAGGACACACTGAGGCATGCTATCATGATGGGCACGTCAGTCCTTACCTGCTTGATGGTTAATTTGATAACTCCAACCTGTTTTTTCTTAAATGAACCTGATCAGAATGCTGCTGAGCAGTGAGAAAAATGTGTTTTTCCAATCTGCAATTAGGGTAGAGGAAAGGATTGCAAAAAATATCATGCCAGGACAAATCATAAGCTCGAGTTAAATGTCAAAACTCCTTAATATAGGTAGTGGGATTATTAGAAAAGGAGGCTAAATACTTTTCAATCTGAGATAAATTGGTGAGAGAGAAGGGAACGTGAACGCAGACTACTGTCTCAGTGCTGGCTACTTTCCAGAGGGAGCGGACGAAGGATAAGGGGATTCCGCGCTTGCATGTGCTTGCTAACTGTGGGGTGAGCGCAGACTCAGGTCCCTCCACCGAGGCAGGTAGGAGAAGAGGACCTGGGAGTCTCTGGGTGGCCAGAATAGGGAGAGGGGGGAGTAGGAGGGAGACAAGGTGCTCAGGCAGGTCTGAAAAGGTGGACACCTGAGGGGGGTGCAGAGGCAGGAGGGGGGGATTTTCCTTAGTCAAGAGGAATTGGGAAGGGAAGCTGGAAATACAGAGAAAGGGGCAAGCGTGCAGGGGAAAGAGGGCCAGAACAAATGAAAGCTTGGATTGTTTGTGGTTTCACTGCCAGAAATTGTGGAGATCTCAGAGGATATGGATATCAAAAGGGCAGAAATCACAAGTGTGGCGGGTGATTACAGCTGTTACTTTTGGGAGTTTTCTGACCCCTCCCTCTTGCCAGTGTCAGGGCAGGGTTATGATTTGGGCTTCTGGCGAGCCTGAGATTTGCTTGCCACTTCTCTGTCTGGAAGAGGTTCGTCAGAGAGGGACCTTGACTGGCCCCTCTGCTCCCAAAACCTGGTGGAGGAGACAAACATATGGGTGATGGCATATGGGACTTTGGGAGGCTGCAGGTGTTGGCCCAGAAGAGGTTGAGTAGGGAGGAAGCTGGGAAGGGGAGAGAGAAAAACAGAACAGGAAGGTTCTCTGGTGCAGGCCTGTGGTTTTGGTCCAGCAGACAGGGTCCTTGGATAGGAAGAGACAATGGAAGCCTAGGAGGAGGGAGGGAGGGGGGGGTTGGCTTTATGCTGGTAAAATGGAATTTGGCCAGAGGCCTTTGTTCAGGGTGGGGAGAGGAGGAAGTACGAAAATTTTAGAGCAGTTCTGGTAGTAGGCACTGCAGAGCCACAAACACAAAACACATGAACAGGTAGGAAACACTCAGACACACCATCTGTGTTCTAGCCCAGTCAGAAGGTGCAATGACTACTAGGCCTAGTGCTAGGAGTCCTGTTGGTGGCAGAAATCCCAGGAAATAGGCACAGGGACAAAAGGCTGGTAGCTACATGAGAGAAGATAGATACAGGGAAGAGATGGACAAGAGAAAATAACCTTCTTATCACACCCCTTTCAGGGAAGGGCAGTTATTTCCAACTCCTCTTAGTACTAGGGTAGCAGAATAAACCCCTGCAGCAGTGCCCTGAAAGTCAAGGACCCTATGTTCCCATTTGAGTCTGCTGGTCCTCAGTGTCTGGAAAGACAAACTAGACAAGCAAGATGGAACAAACATACACAGAGAGATACTGACCAGAAGTCACTTGTTCAGGGAGGCACCAGGTGTTCCAGAGGAAAGGAGGGCTGGGCTCGGCTCAGCCAAAGCAGGCCTGGATAGCACCAGTCCATTGAATGCTATTGGTTATAGAATTGTTTGGTTTTGGGCTGAGCCCTGGTGGTGTAGTGGTTGTGTGCGGGACTGAGGCCCACTGGGTTGGTGGTTCAAATCCAGCAGCAGCTCTCCAGGAGCAAGGCTGGGCCTCCTGGATGCCCTCCCCCCCAAAAAACAAACAAAGAATTGCTGGGTTTCTGGATTGGCTTTACCTCCGTTCTTTGCTTTACCCACTGAAAGAATTCACACGACAGAAGCACTTTTGTAATTTAAGTGAACCTAAGTGAAGGAAAGGGAAAGTTTCAGGTATTACAGTCCCCCAAAAGGTACACCCTATTTCTGGAAAACGTGTGACGCTGTGCAGAAGCTGCTCAGGGTTCTCAAATGAGTGCGAACACCATGTGGAAAGAACACAGGAAGAGGGAACGTGAAACCCACCTGTGTGGAAATGAGGACTCCCTGGAGATGAAGAAGGCTTGCAGCCTGAGCAGATTCTAGGGGGGACCCTGCACAGAGGAGGCCGCTTGCTTACAGCATGCACCTGAGCAAGGGCATATAGTAAAAGAGGGACTGCTGGTGAACCAAGAGGGCTTGTCAGGCTGTGCATGCCTGGCTCTTATTCTCTCCTGCCCCACTGGCTGGCAGAGGCGTGGTTGAAGGTATTAGCCAATCTTACTGGCTGAGTCTAGGCTCACCGAGGTGATGTCATGTGGCTGGGCCTAGTCTGTGCACCCAGATGGACCTCCCCCCTGTCAGTGGCTGCCCGATTTCTTTTTAACCCCTCTGTGTGACCCCACGCAGGCACTGGGGAGATAACCCCATTTGTCCCTAATCTAGTGACCTAATAGGATCAGTTTCCAAAATAGTTTGCTCAAGATATTAAAAAGGGAATCCTTTTTTCCCCCTATGTTCTATGGGATCTCTAGGCATTACAATGCACTAGATGGCAGTGGGTTTAAAGGATCAAAAGTTCTTAAAAACACCAGGAGCTACTGGGAGGGTGGAGGGAAGGTGGGGTAGAAAGGGGGAACAGATTACAAGAATCTACATAGAACCTCCTCCCTGGGGGACGGACAACAGAAAAGTGGGTGAAGGGAGATGTTGGACAGTGTAAGATGACAAATCAATAATAATTTATAAACTATCAAAGGCTCACACAAGGGAGGGTGGAGTCTGGAGGGAGGGGAAAAAAAGGAGGAGCTGATACCAAGGGCTCAAGTAGAAAGAAAATATTTTGAGAATGATGAGGGCAACAAATGAACAAATGTGCTTGATGCAAATGGGTGGATGTATGGATTGTGATCAGAGTTGTACGAGCCCCCAAGAAAATGAATAGGGAAACAAAACAAAACATCAGGATCAAGGGTGCAATTCAAAATCGCTAGATGCTAGACACCGTGTGTTGGAAACTGGATCACCAACTGCTTGCTGATAAACAACCGGTTGTTTCGCAGGAGAGACCAGGAGTAGGGGCAGCACACTAGCGAACTGCCCACGAAAGGCTAGAGCTGAGGAATCTGCCACATGAGTGCTGATCTCGAAAACCTGCCTCTTTTGTGGATTACAAAACCCCGTCACCCACGTTAATATTGGCCAACCCTCTAGTCTACTGCTCCATCTTCCCTCCCTCAGTTTGTCAAATGGGGCTTCATATTCCTGGTGTAGTGAGTTCCGCGGTGGGCAGTGGGCTGTGAGCTGCAAGGTCAGCAGTTCTAAACCCAGCTGCTCCTCAAAAGAAAGAATAGATTTTCCACTTCCACAACGATTTGCAGTCTCAAAAACACACTGGCCATTCTACCCTGCTTTATAGGCTGCCTTTGAGCTGGAATCTATTGGAAAGCGGTGAAGAGTTCCAACAAAGTATTGGGATTTTGTGGGGGGTTTTGGTTATTTTTAGGAGAATGATTGTTCTATAAAATTAAAATTGACTTGTTCAAGATATTGCAAAGATCCTAAGATATAGGACTCCTCTGCTTCTATTATTATTATTTGAAAACCTTATTGGAACTGAGGTTGAGCATTTTGAGTTACTAGCATGGTTCTGTTCTCTGATATAATCTCCACAACTCCCCAGGAGAATGGGTGGCAACCCAATTTTTCAATAAAACAAATTGAGGCTCTGAGAAATTAATTATCTGAGGTCACGTACAGGCGAAGTCAAGATCCAGTTCCAGGCTGCTTGATTCCAAAGGTAGGTTGTCAATGAAGTCACCGGGGTGACTTTAAAAAAAAATCATGTTAGTGGGGGCTCTTACATCTCATATCATAATTCATCCATCCATCAACTGTGTCAAGCACATTTGTACATGTTTCCATTATCACTTTCAAAACATTTTCTTCCTATTTGAGCCCTTGGTATCTGCTCATTCACCTGGGCGACTTGTCATATCCCCAGTGGTTGGCCCCTGCATCTTTCTGTACCATGGACTTCTCCATCCAGATGAAGGTTTTCGAGGACAGGAACTGTGTCTTCTTTAGGCTTGAATACTCAAGGTAAATGACCTTCCTCCCTTGGTAGCCTCCCAGGTCTGTTCCCTTCAGACTGAAAATCTTGGTCTTGTTTCTTGTTTTTTTTCTTCTTCTTTATAACAAAGAAGGAGAAGAGAAATCAAAGTAGGAAGGGTAGGGTAAACTCTATTTTGATTAATTTCTAAAATAAATTCTGGTTTCTCAAAGCAAGAAGGAAACAATTTGTAATTTTAAGGAAGAGAGCAGTGAGCTAGAAGCAGAGGAACTCCAGAAGAGATAGTAAGAAAGAAACCAAATTGATAGGTTATCTGCCAGTTTCAACGTTTTGAGAAATTATGTGTCAGATGGACATTAAGAAAAGAACCGTAGGGCTGAGCCCTGGTGACTTAAGTGGTTGAGTGCAGGACTGGCGGTTCAAATCCAGCGGCGGCTCTCAGGAGCAGCACTGGGTAGCGCCCATGACCACCTGAGGCAGTGATGCCCACCAAAAACAAAACAAAACACTGTATTCCTACCATAGTATATATGTGTTCATCTAGAAATACTATTTTTCCAGATGTGATAATGAAACATACTATCTACCTCTCTGTTTGCCCTGATGTTATTCCAATGGTATTTTAAATACCAGCATGGTTACCTGTGCTGGTCGGGGTAGACTAGAGAAACAAATTCATAAACACACATATGTATATAAGGGAGAGGTTTATATACAAGAGGAATGGAACATTGAAAAAGTATCCCAACACACTCCAGTCCAAGTCCATCCATCCAATATTAGCCCCGATGTCCAATACCAATCCATAAGTCCTCTTCAGATTCACAAACCACAGGAAATGACAATCACAGGCCAGTAAGTGCAGAGTCTTGTGTATCCAGAGGTCATAGAAGCATCTCAGCGCTGGCAGAGGTCTTCTTGTGGCTCCTCCAGTTTCCAGGGCTCAGGGTCTATCTGCATGTTGTCATGTATCTTGTCAGCTGCAATGCCTTCCAAGGACTCAGCTGTAAGTCTCTCACACTAATGGGGATATCGTGAGATTTCCCAGAATTCTCAGGAGAAAGCCATGCCCACTCACTGGCTATCTCCAGATTGACAGGCGAGACTCCACCCATATACTTTTTTTGGGGGGAGGCATCAGTGCCCTCTGGTGGTTTTGGGCGCTAGCCAGTGCTGCTCCTGGAGAGCCGCCGCTGGATTTGAACCGTCAAAGCTGCAGGCCGCAGTCCCGCACTCAACCACTTATGCCACCGGGGCTCAGCCCCACCCATATACTTCTAATCCTAAAGTTGACACAAGAGTCCATGACTTCCACATTACCCATGTTGGATCAGTTTCTTTGTAGTTTATAAATAAGTAAAGCTAGGAAGGAAGTCCAGGCAATCTCTTTCTGAAAAACAGCCAATGAAAATCTTATGGATCACAACAAAATATTGTCTGTTACAGTTCTAGAAGGCACTCAAAATACATGGTGGCAGCAACAAAGGACGTAAACATACTTCTGTTAGAAAACAAAGGGTCCAGAATCATCTGCCACTGTTTCAGGCAAAGGCAAAGACCTGGCTGATTCAAAAAACCCTAAGTTTATTTCTGCAAGTGCCAGACAGAAGGAAGTAGTGGGGTTTGCTACCAGCAAACCACTTCAAGATTCAGTGAAAACCAAGCAAGTTATAGACCTTAAACAAAGTGACGATAAACATTAAATCATCATACAAAAGGAGCAGGCTAAATGGGAAATAATCTGGACTTCTTCAGGGAGTTATCAGACCACCAATTAATGTCTACATTACTCCAGGGGCTGTCAAACCATCATCCCCTGAGTTCTTGGGCACCATTTCTCAGCTAAATGGCCTTTCTTGCCTTTGAGTCAAAACATCCTTACGGATTAAGTTTAAAAGGAATTTTTACTGCAAGTTGGTGGGTTGTTGCATTTTGGAGTTTAAACAAGTTGAATCTTAGATCATGATATATTTCTAGTATTTTGATCAACAGTGGGCGGGACTTTCTCACCTTTTCTAGCAATATCAAGGATTGTAAAGATGGCACAAGCCCAGGCAATATCTCTGTGTATTGTAAATGGAATTGTCATGAATGGAAGCTCATGCAATAGCAGCTAATGGCAAGACTTCCTCAATAATGAAATACTGTACATCGATTTTGGCAAAGCCTGTGTTGTAACTGTGTTGAAAGGATAAGTCGAAGGTGTACATTATCTAAAAGTATGAGGTCGCTTGCAGAAGAGAGCGTAAAGATCTGAACATGGTTGCTCCTGGGAATGGGGAATGGGATCCAAGGTGAACTGAGGGAGAATCAACCAATCATTGCTTTGCAGTGTCAACCTTTTCAGGGTAAAACTTCTGTGTTTTTTTTTTAAGGCACGTATTAGTCAGAGAGATGAGAAGCAAGTTATAAAAGCAAAGTGTATGGTGGGTGGGAGATGCCTCCGGGAGGAAACCACATCCTGAGCTTAACCTTTAGAGCGTGGCGTCACTTCTGAAGCACTTAAGCATGAATCCTCGCATGATTTGTCATGTGAAGCAGCAAATAGTCTTTTGTCACTAAACTAACATAATTAAAGATAAAAATGTATTTTCTTTTTACATTTTATTGGGGGTCTCTTATAGCCTATAACAGTCCGTATGTCAATTGTATGAAGCATATATGTGGATACATTTTCTGATACCTAATGTCCACGTTGTAGCTACATAGCAATCATGGCAAATAATACAAAGCAAAGAGTATTTTAGTATACATCGCTACTTCGACTTTTTCTGATTGATGTTGCTGTCATCCAACATAGAAATCCAAGCACATTTTTCATAAAAATAGCTAATCTGTACTGAACAATCACTACATATATGCCCAACCCTGTAGAAACCACATCCTGTGTTTAACCTTTGAGGCGCTGAACATTTTCCACAAGAGTAAACCTGTTACTCTGCAGTCTACCGTGTCCATCCAGAAATAGTTGGAGAGGACTAATATTAAATACTGTCTATTTTTAGGTGTCATGAGTACATGGCACAGTGCGTTAGAGAAAACAAAAGGAAGCAAATGAAATCATAGTTACTAGTGCACTTGTATTGTTCTGACAAAGTCACTGAGTGGCACAAGTGACTTGCTACCAATTACTAACTAAGGGTTCATCGGTCCAACTCATCCAGCCCCTCCATGGAAGAAAGGTCTGGCAATTGATCTGCTTCCTTAAAGATTACAGCAGAGCGGGCTTCCTCTGTAACAATGGAGTCTCTATGAGTTGGAATTAACTGGAAGACAATGTTTGTTTGTTTGACCCTTCTATGACCTCCACACCAGCAAGACATTTTGTGACCTGCTTTATTATTAATGTTAACATTTCCTGAGCACCCAGTAAGTGTCTGGTAGGGTCCATTGTTACAAAAGTTCCACACTTTGTTATAATGTGGCATTGGGCAATGTCCTACACCTTGACACAATTGCTGAAGATGAACTGGGTGCATAAACAAATGTGGTGAAGAAAGCAGAGGTTGTCCAGCTATCAAAAGATCAGCATCTGGGATCTTAAAAGCTTGAAGCCAAACAAGCAGCCATTGAGCAGGGAAACAACAAAACCCACATGGAAGCAGCACACCCGCCTGGGTGATCACGATAACAGGCACCAGAATTCTGAAAATAATCCATCACGAAGATGATGGAGAGGGGTCAAGCTAGGGAACCAGGGCCGATCTGTGGATAACTGGATGTCCCTGTACAGAGGGATTGTGTGGAGAACATGCATCCAGGAAGCAGTTTGGCGCCAACAAAATACACAAAACCCCTCTGTTTTTTTTTGTTTGTTTTGGGGGCCTCATTACCCTCTGGTGGTGGGAGTAGGAGGCCCAGCCTTGCTGCTGGATTTGAACCTCCAACCCAGTGGGCCGCTGTTCCGCGCACAACCTCTATGTCACCGGGGCTCAGCCCTCACCCCCCCCCCCCACACTATTATGATCTCACATCCAATCTTGTAACTCCCGCTAGTCCACTGTATAGACAGTAGCATGGATGTGAGCTTCCAATATACAGAATTCAGGAACGACAACCCCCCTCAGAAACAGTAATGAGAGCAATGATTTCAGGAAGATAGGGTAAGGGAAGGGGGAGAAGGGGAATGGACAGCAATGGCAGAATAACCCTCCTTAGGAGAATACCAGGATAGGTGAAAGGATAGAATAGGCGATGTAAGGTATCTATAGCAGTAATAATATGAAATATTTTAAGGGTTCAAGGGGGTGGCAGGGTGGGGGAGGGAGGGAAAGAGCTGATATCAAAGGGCTCAAGAAGAAATGCCAATAATTGTACATGGCCGCTTGAGACAACAGATGTATAGTTTATTATATGTAAGAGGACCCCCCCAAATGATTTACTAAAACAAACAAAACAGTACCAAAAGAACTTTAGTTTTAGGGTTCCAGGGCTACCTGCTTGGGGAGTACATGAATTGCAAACACATTCTCTTTTACCTGAATTCTAAGGTAATGTGAAGTTCAAAAACACAACAGCATCACCATCACCACCCAAAAATCAGCTTTATCTTTCCTTTATTTGAGGCCTTTCCTGGATGTTAAGGAGTTGCTTATCTTAGAGACTCTTGCACAATGTATACCATGGCATTTAATCAAACCTTCCATGTAATAAAATTCCTTGGTGGTGATGACACACACTAGGGATAAGCCACAGGCGTGGTCAACTATGGACCATAGGAAAATAAAGCAGTCCCTCGAATGGGGCAGGACTAGCTGACACAGCACCCAGGGCCTGGCTCCTGAGCATTGGTTGATCAGGTGGATGCATGGGGTGAGCACATGGAGGACTGTGCTGCTTCTGTTATCCAAGCCTTCTTCACAGACTCCAATAATGCACTCAATACCTCTCAGGTGCTAAAGGCTTTCGTCACACTGTCTCATCACCCCAACCCTGCGAACTAGGGTGTACTTCTTTTGGGCAGATGTGAGAACTTAGGCCCAGCGAGGTCAAGAACACAGTAGGTAATAGGCTAACTCAGTACTTCAATCCTGTTCTTCCAGTCTGTACCATAATAAGGTCACGAGGATATCCCCCTGCCTCTGGCAGCTGACGCTCTCAAAGACACAGGGGCTTCTTGTCTGAGCACTGTAGCTGTTTTCTGAAACAATCTGCCAGGTGAGAATGTTAATGTGTCTGTCCCGTGCCAGGTCTGTATTACTCCACCTAATTGTGGACCGATGCTTTAGTTTTAGGAAGATTTAGCCTGATGGAGAAATTCTGGAAAGGAGATGGATGTGGGGGGGAGAAGATAGGCCCCCAACGGAGCAGAACCGCTCTCTAGTGTGTTCTTGGCTGTCAGCGGCAGAGAGTCCCTAGGGGCGCAAAGGATTAAGTGCTCAGCTACCAGCCGAACGCTGGCTGTTCCAGTGTATCGGAGGTGCCTTGGGGAGAAGCCGGCTGGGAGATCGCATTCTGAAAGGTCACAATCGTGAAGATTCTCTGGAGAGGAGTCCCACTCCACACGCATAGCCGCCAGTCCCACGGACTCCATGGCAAGTGAGGACAGCAGCAGCGGCAGCCGCCGCTCTCTTTACAGACGCAGACTGCCAAGCCCTTCTTCTGCGGAGCTTCCGGGTGGCTCCAGCCTCCAACCTGTCAGGGCACAGCTGACTGCAAGCCACGGTGACCCCAGAGCTCCCCCTGAAAGGAAAGGAAGAATGAAGACTCGGGGGCGGTTTAGTGTCATAATGATGGACTGGACGATATGGTTGTGTATTTCCATAAAAGCAGTGTCTAAGACCTTAGAGGACCCCCGAGGCTGGCACAAAGGCCCATGCCCTGGATTTTGTCTGTCTGTTCTACGGGGCAGACGTTGTTCAGTGGTAGCGTTATTGCTTTCCCTGCAGGAGACCTGACTTTGCTTTCTGGAGGCGTCCCGTGACTGTGGGGCTGCCCAGGGGAGGTGAAGGGGGCCCCCACGCTAAGACACCGACCCTGGCCATTGACTTCCCCGCAGGCATGCATTGAAAGGCTGATTGCACAGAGTTCTGCTCGGACACGGCCAGGGTGCGGCGAGCCAGCGTTAGCTCGACGGCAACTGGTTCTGCTTGTTTGAGGGCCGGGGAGGAGGTCTGAACAAGCAGTGTGCCCAACTACCTCCTAAGGAGGGGCACTGGTAACAAGAGGGCAGCATTACGTAATGACAGTTCTCAGATCTGAGAACTCAGTTTTGATTGGCAAGTGGGAAGTCATCCGGGGGGCCGGACATTTGATCCTGTAGCCCAGTGAAGCTGCCTCGCATGACATGACGTGGACAGGACAAACCACGCCCGTGAGACCTGTCCAAATTCTTGACTCACGTGCATCCAAAGGGCCGCAGTTTTTTGCTCCTGAGTTTGCGGGCTCCCGCACATGAAGCAGCAGCTGACAGAGCAGGCCCTTAGGAGGAAGAGCCTACATTTCAGTGACTCCTAGATGCAGAGACGGAGGTCAAATCCAAATAACCTAAAGTCTCAAGGCAGCAAGAACATGCTGGAGAAGCAGGTGAGAAGGTGAGAGGGCAGAAGGGTGAGGCAGGGAGAGAGGGGCTGTGCACTCACAGAGAAGGGAAGGGAAGGGGATGAGAGGGGAGGAGGCGTTGGGAGGAGAGGGAAGGGAAGGCCACATGTGCTGCTGAGGCGTCTGTAAAATGGCTTTATGAGAGCTTTGCTGGATGTCTGCACGTGATGAAAATTGACAAAATATTTGTTGAATAAACAGATCCATTAGGCAGTCTAACTTTTCTATCCTTATTTCTATTCCGTTAGTAAAATGCATTCCTCTCAAATGCGTCAGCTGGTTTCTTGTGTATCTCGTGGGATATTTTGTGCCCCTAATAACACCCAATTTCTTTACTGTGCTTTTTCTATTATGATTCAAGTGGATTTTCCCCAACAAAATGTTCCAGGAGTTTCACACAGGGCACTCAGGGGAGAGAGAACCTGGTTGGAAGCAGGTGCTAGAGGGCTATTGCAAAAGAGGCATAAAATATACAGTGGAATATACAAAGCCGCAGAAGTGCTGGTGGTGCTGTGAGGTAAACACTGGGCTGCTCATTGTTCACCAGTTTGAACCCGCCAGCGGCTCCGAAGGATCGGATGAGGCTGTCTGCTCCCCAGTCTCAGAACCCCTGGGGGAGTTCTACCTTGTCTGAGGGTCACTGCGAGTTGGGATTGACTGGATGGTAGTGGTGAACACAACTCTTCCGTGTAAAGGACAATAAAATTTCACACCATGTGCTCGACTATCAGAAGACACAGCGCCTGGGGTCTTACAGGCTTGAAGATAGACAAGCAGTCATCTAGCTGAAGTGCAACAAAGTGTACATGAAAGAAGCACAGCAGTCTGTGTGGTCACCAGGTGCTGAGCCGATCAGCTATCGGGCATCAAAGAACAAAAAGTTCTATCATTGTGAATGGGGGGAATGCAGAGTGGAGACCCACCTGTAGGCACTTGGACCTTCCCTTCCAGAAGGGTCTTGGGGAGGACACAGCCAGTCAGGGGGCAGTGTAGCAACGATGAATGAGACAACTTTCCCCTAGTTCTGTAATGCTTCCTCGTGCCATTCCCCCTCCCCCGCTATCATGATTCCAATTCTACCTTCCAAATCTGGCTGGACCAGAGGGTGTACACTAGTACAGACCGTCGCTGGAAAGACAGGAAATCCAGGACAGATAAACTCCTCAGGGCCAATACTGACAGTAGCAATACCAGGAGGGGGAGGAGAAGATGGAGGAGAAAGGGGGAAGCAATCACTATGATCTACCTATAACTCTCTCCCTGGGGAACAAACAACAGAAAAGTGGGTGAAGGGAGACATCGATCAGTGTAAGACATGGAAAAATAATAATATATATATTATCAAGGGTTCATGAAGGAGGGAGGTAAGGGGGAAAATGAGGAGCTGATACCAAGGGCTCAAATAAAAAGCACATGTTTTGAGAATGATGAGGGCAGCAAGTGTACAAATGTGTTGGCACAATAGATGGATGTATGGATTGTGATAAAGTTGTATAATCTCCCAATAAACAAATAAATAAATCATGAAACAAAGAAAGAAAAATTAAAAAAAAATTTTCATAGCATGGAACCAGCATTAGGAAGCCCTGGTGCTGAGGGCAGTCATGTGTTGGGCGGTTAACTACAAGGGTCACTGTGAATTGGGATTTACTTCATGGCAGTGGATGAATGGGTAAGTCACCAGGCATCAGACCAAGGAGAAGAATGCCTCCTTCACCCATGGCTGTTTCCCTCACGGCTGTTTCCAGGCACATCTTCCTCCCTCCACAAGGTAACCACCATCCTGACTTGTAAGCTAGTTACTCTTCTTAAACTTCACTTATAGGGAGTAGTACACAGATATGTTGTGTCTGACTTGTTTCTTTCAAAATAATTGTCTCAGTCTGGGTTTTCTAGTGAAAAAGCATGCATGGAAATCAATCTCTCTCTCTCTCTCACACACACATCTATCAGGGAAATGGCTCATGCAGTTATTCACACTGGCAAGCCCCCAATCTATGGGTTCTGCAGCAGACTGTGGACCTCTGTGGATTCAAGGGATGGCAGGGCTTGCCAAATACCAGAGCTTCAGGATATGCAGCAGGCGAGAGGGTCCTGTTGGCTTACTTACACTGGAGGCCACGAGGATGGTGTGGGTGGGAGTCTTTCCAGGATATCCATGTTTAACCTGGTGGCAGACCCCTCCTTCAAGTAAATAACTGATTGGCTGCTCATATTAGATCACAAAATGAAAGATAATTACATTATAGAAGACCACATGCCAAACTACTGAGAAACATTGCCTAACCACGTGGAAGCATCACATTAACCATCACAGTAATATTAGACATTCATCCATTAGATCTGTTTGAACATACCAAAATGTATTACTTTGTTGAAGAACATTTAGGTTGTTTTAAGGTAGGGGCAAGTACAAATAAAGCTGTCATCGGCATTATTGTATGTGCTCTCAAGTATAGGACAGGGTAGGTTTCTGCCCCTGTGGGTTTCTGAGACTAATTCTTTATGGAGTAGGAACCCCTGATTCTTCTCTCTAGGAGCAGCTGGTGGTTTCCAACCGCTGACCGCAAAGTCAGTAGCCTACTATGTAACCTCTATGCCTCTTTTTAGCAAACCCACTGCTCTCAAGTCCATTCAGGTGGGTCCTGCAACCTAGAGTTAGGTTAGGGTTGTTGCGCCTGGTACTGGGACCGCGGGATATCTATATGATTTGAGTTGAAGGCAGGTAAAGGGGAAGAGAAGTGCCTAGTGCTGCAGTTGCCAGGAAACAGTGCTAGAGAGGAAGACTCTGTTCTGCCCAGGTGGGGGTCATCTTGTCCCCGGGAAACAACACTAGGGAGTTATGTTCTGTGGGTGAGGTAAGCTCTGGGAAATGCGGAAGGCAGGTGCTTTGAAGTTCAGGAGCTATGAAGCTTAGCAGATGATCCATCTTCTTGAGAGGCTGCAACAGTGGGTGCCTGGCCTTGGAGAGTCAGGAACGGGGTGGGAGTGGGGGAGGGCAGGCTGGAAACAGAGGTCGCCTGGTCTGGGCCTGGCCCGAGTCTGACCCATACAAAAATAATTTTACGGATGTGAATGAGGGGGTCTGGAGTGGAGACCCAAAGCCCATCTGTAGATGATAGGACATTCCCCATCCCCTCCAGAAGGGCTAGGGTGCAGTACAGCACCAAGAAAACATATCGTTTCTGAATGCTTCCTGCCTGCCACCACTATGACCCAGTTCTACGTTAAAAATCTGGTTAGACTGCAGTACACATGGTGGAGCAGATAAGAACTCTCCACACATGGAATTCAGAACAGATAAAACCCTCAGGAACAGTAGTGGGAATAGCGATATCATGAGGGGAGGGGGATGCCGGTGGAGAAAGGAGGAACCCATCACAAGGTTGGATATATAGTTCTACCTCACTCCGAGGGGGACTAATAACATAAATGTGGGTGGAGACAATGAACAGTGTGAGATATGAAATAGCAATAATAATATAAAATTGATCAAGGATTCAGGAGGGTGGGAGGATGGGGAGGGGGGAAGAGGAGCCGATACCATGTGCTTGTAGACAGAAAATGTTTTAGAAACGTTGATGGCAACATATGTACAAGTGTGCTTAATACAACTGAATAATGGATTGTTATATAATTTGTAAGAGCCCCTCAATAAAATGATTAATAAGAAAATTGTGTCTCTAACAAGAACATGCTTTATTTCTATATTCACTTAATTCTATTATGTTTTAAAAGATTAGATTTTTTTCCATGCCATGGCTGCACATCTTTTGTAAAGCTTTTTCACTGATACCTTGTATTCTTTAAGATGGAAATAATCTATTTTAAAACTATGTTTTGTAACTTCTGTTGCACAGAAATATAATTTTTACATAAGCTCTTTGTAATGAATGATTAGTCTAGCGATTTACTTTGATTAGAAATGATATCACTTGTATAATGACAGCTCTGTTTCTCTCTCGCCATTTTTAACACATTCACCTTATTTTCTTTTACTGCACTGGCTAGGATTTGCCAGTGTAATATTGAATAGAGGTGGTGAGAGTGAGCATTCTTTATATCTTTTTGATTTGAGGAATTTCATAAAAAGGGTAATTTTTGATGTATACTGAAATACATATAACTAAAGTTGAAATTTATCAAATGCTCCTACTCCTGTTTTCCATTTAGTGAAATGTACAAACATTTTCCAGTAAGAATGTATTGTCCCTTTTTCTGCCTTGGATTGTTTCTCTTTGATATCTCTACTGTACATCTTAATTTACATGGGCAAGCCCAGTACTTAGCGCAATCTGACTTGTCTGCTGGTTGAGAAGGGGGACATCACCCAAGGGTAAACACAGGACTTAATAGTACACATTGTTTCACGCTGGCCAATTATTTTAGTGCCAACACCCCAAACTGTAATGACATGTGTGGGGCATGCATGCAGCTCCTACGCTTCAGAGCATGGGTATTGTGGCAACCCATGGCCCCTGCAGCATGAAGTCACAGGAGCAGAGACCTGAAGCCATGGAGTGCAGGTAGAGTCACAGAAAGCAGAGATGTGGCCCTCAGACCCAGGGAGGGAGATTCTAATAGTTGCCAGCTTCCATGTTCTCCCAAGGCCGTGTTTTCAACCTTCCTAATGCTGTGACCCTGTGGTGACCCCAACCATAAATTATTTTTGTTGCTAACTTCAGAACTGTAATTTTACTACTGTTATGAATTGGGAGTTCCCCTGTGAAAGGGTCTTTGACTTCCAAAGGGGTCTGGGCCCACAGGTTGAGAACCGCTGTCCTGAGGCCTGCCTCTGCGTCCTGTCTGTGCTAGTGATAGCCCTCATCCCAGCATGTGTCTCACAGCCTCTGGTTCCCCCCCCCCCCCACCTCATTCAGATCTTTTTTGTGCTAGGAGGCAACCAGTCACCACCCCACCCAGTGGCAAACCATCTACAGCCAGAGCATCTTTCTGCAGCCATTCTCTGGCTCTGCCTGTTCTCCACTGAGCCATCTACCCACTGAATAGCCATCTGAATAGCCATCTGGCACTCAAAACCCAGCGATTTGTTATCATTGTGGTGGCCTTTGCCATCTTCTCTGCCCCAAGTGACCCTAACCGCAAGCAGACCTTACTGACTGTGGACATGGCTGTGCTTCATATGCTGTGCTATTCCTTCCACCTGTGCAGCAACATGCTCTTTGGGTCGCTTGGGGATGGAGGGCAAGAACATGTCTCAGCAGCTGGCAGCCTTGGAGCCAAGAGCATCGGTGGTGACCAGATCTCAAAAAAGCACAGTCCTGCATTGCTACCACCGACATACCCCCCCTTCCCCCCACTGCTTCTCGACCATGTTCTCTGTTGTCTCACTTCAGAACGCCCGCCCTTTCAGGGGCACCTAGGCCTTTCCTCAGATGCTGATTCCCACTTTAGCCAGTCAGCCCAGCCTTCCCCCCTTTCTCCAGAAGGCACCTGCCCTGCCCTTAGAAGGGTCTGTTGGGGTGGCTGAGACCCACAGCTCTCTGAGTTTCCACTCACTCCCATTTGATCATGTTCTCCGGGCTCTTGTCATCAGCGCCATCCAGGGGTTTTGTTAATGTATGTTTTCACTCTCTCAGACCCAGAAGCGTGGCAGTTGATCCACCGATCGGGTAACCGCATCTGCAAGTGGGGCGAGTCCTTTGAGAGACAACAAAGGTCCACCAAGAAGAGGTTTAAACACCGGGATAATGTCTGCGGTGGTGGTGGTGGTGGTGGACAGAGCTTGGGACCCACCCTGCCCATGACCTACAAAGCTTCGCTCTCCCTCGCCCCTGTGGTCTTCGCCTGCGGGGTGCGGTAACCGCTCCTAAGGTTCTGAGCCCACCTGACTCGCTCTCCGGCGCCCACGCCCGCCTATTGCCCCCAGCCCAGCTCAGAGCTCGCACCGGGCTTCAAGGCACCCGCAGGTGGCCGGGCGCCTGCGGGCGCACCGCGGAGGAAACGGAGGGCGGCCCGGGGCTCGGTGTGGTAGGTGCCACCAGCTGGGGTATTGGGTGGGCGCCGGCTGCCGGGCGAGGTCGGAGGGCGCGGCCCCGACAGCCGGGCACCGCGTGGTTCGGAACACGCCCACTGCCACAGTCTGTCCGTTCCCGCAGCGGATGCACGGCGAGACGTGCCACTTCACCGAGGGGAGCGATCCTCTACATCGGCACGTCCGTGCCCGCCACCGCGGCCGCGGCCCGCCCGGGGCACTCGGGTGGCAGAGGGCAGCGGGGGCTCTGGGTCGGGTTTTTGCCGGGCGC
>PVJH01024545.1:0-32957 GCA_004026705.1 Nesogale talazaci
TAGCATATAGACAAGAACCAAGGGCACGAAAGATTGAATTTCAAGCTGTACTGAAAGCATTAGGTAAAAATTGGGATTGAAAAAAAATTGGCATCGATGAAATACCAATTGAAATGTTTCAAAAAGCTGATGAAACACTGGAAACACTCACTTGTCTGTGCCAGAAAATTTGGAAGATATCTATTTGGCCAACTGCCTGGAAGAGATCCATATTGTACCCATTCAAAAAAAAGGCAGAAGAAGGATGCTCAGATTATAGAGCAATATCACTGATAGCACATCAAAGTAAAATTTTGCTAAAGAGCCTCCAACAATGATTTCAACAGTACACTGACAGGGAGCTGCCAGAAATTCAAGCTAATTCAAAAGAGGACATGAGACAAGAGGTATCATTGCTGACATTAGATAATATTTGACTGAAAGCAGAGAATACCAGACAATATTTTATTGACTTAAGAAGAATAAGAATTCCAGAACATTTCACAGTGCTCATGGAGAACCTGTACATGGACAAGAGGCATCTGTGCGAATAAAACAAGGGGAGACTGCTTGATTTAAAATCAAGAAACGTGGGTCCAGTGGTATTCTTCCCCCATAGTTAAGCAGTCTGTTTGCTAAACAAATATCAGAGAAGCTACATTATATGAGGACGAACGTGGCCTCAGGCTTGAAGGAAGTTTCATTAACAACCTTTTTTTTTTTTGGGGGGGGGGGCATCACTGCTCTCCGGTGGTGGGAGTAGGAGGCCCAGCCCCATTACTGGAATTGAACCTCCGTCCCAGTGGGCTGCAGTCCTGCGCACAACCACTATGCCACTGGGGCTCAGCCCCATTAACAACCTTTAATATGCAGATAACACAGCCTTGCTTACTGAAAATGAGGAGAACTTGGAGCACTTGCTGATTAAAATTAAGTATTGCAGCCTTCAAATAAATTGCAACTCAAGGTAGACAAGGCCCAAATCTTCACGAGTGGACCAATAAGTAACATGATAAATGTAGAAAAGTTTGAAGTCATCAAGGATTTTGTCTCTCTCGAATTCACAATTTGTGCTCATGGAAGCAGGAGTCAAGAAATTTAAAAAAAAAAGGAAAAAAATCAAAAGACAAGTTGCATTGGGTAAATCTGCTGCACAAGACTTCTTTAGAGTACTGAAGAGCAAAGATGTGACTATGAGCACTAAGGTGTGCCTGACCCAAGCCGTGGTATTTTCCACTGCCTCATATGCATGCGTGTGAAGGTTGGACATTGAATTAAGGAAGTCCAGAAGAGTCTATGCATTGGAATTGTGGTGCTGGAGAAGAATATGGGGAATAGTAGGTAAACAGATCTGTCTTGGAAGAAGTCAAGTGCTCCTTGGCAAGGATAGAAGCAAGGATGGCACGGCTTCGTCTTACTTACTTCGGACGTGTTGTTAGGAGAGGCTGGTCCCTGGAGAAGGGCATCATGCTGGGTAAAGTGGAGGAGCGATCAAAGAGGAAGGCTCTGGATGAGATGGATGGACACAGCGGCTCCAACACTGGGCTCGGGTTTGGAGCCATCTGAGGAAGGTACAGGACTGGGCAGTGTCTGCTCTGTTGCCTGCAGCGTTGCTGGGGTCAGAACAACATCATCGTGCTGCCTGGCATTGTGTAAGGAATGAACAACTCCTCCTCAATGTCCGCAGGTGTCTGGGGGGCACTCAGCTTGTCTGAGGTTGTTTTGTCAATCCCCTTGCAAAGTGCAGGAAAAAAAGTGAGGCTATGAAGTACAGTGACTTGCCCCCAAATAACAGGGATTAGAACGGAAGCAACTAACTCCAAAATAAATTCTTCCCAACAGTCCAGGTCTGCTTCCCTCTGAACTACACTTACTTGGGGTCTGGGAAGGCGCATTTCTGTAAACTCTCTGGCTGCTTTTGAAGCGTATCAGGATCAGCCGTTCAAAACCACCAGTCAGCTGCTCCCAGGAGAAAGTCGAGTTTTGTACTCCTGTAAATAGTCTCAGAAACCGACAGGGGCGGTTCTACTCTGTTCTAGAGGGTCGCGATAGTGGGAATCAACCCAATGGCAGCTTGGTTTTTCTGGTGGGAAATTGCATCAGGGGAGATGGTTAGCAGGGAGGGAGACTATTGGGGATAACGTGGCTTTTCTGTGATATCATTCGTTCAATAAGAGGAACTGGGGTAGGCATGTCTGTCCACCTTCTAGGGCTTTGCTTGACAACCCCAGACCGTGTGTTTGCAGTGACTTGATTTGCTTCTCCCTCGTGGCAGGAGGGCAAAGATAAAATGTTCCTGATTGAAAAACTGCTCAAGCTGCAGGACGTGGAGAAGAAAGCAAATTCCAGCTCCCTCACTCTGGAGAAGAGAGAAATGGAGGTGAGGTGGGGGTGGCCTCAGGCCCCTGACACAGCCTGGCCTCTGCGACTAGCCCAGCTGGAAACTGTAGAACCTGCTATGACAGGGAGGTGGGGTGGGGGTGAGAGGTACTACATAAGGGTCCTTCACTTTCTCTTTGTAAACATTTTTTTAAATTTTCAATTCAAAAATAGCATCACTCTTTCAAAGATCCTTCATGACAAAGTGGGTTATAAATTGGGCTACTAACCCCAAGGTCAGCAGTTTGTTCCCAGCAGCTAGCCCAAGGCTTTCTGCTCCCATTAAGATGCAAAACCCTATGGGCAGTTCAACTCCATGCTGTAGGGCGGCGATGGGTCTGCCTGTGGTTTGGCTCATTCATTCAACACTTTGCAAGGCAGACCTCGGTCTTGGTGCTGGGGTTCATCATCCTGTGATCCCCTCCCCTTCATGCTTCTTCCAGTATGTTCCTTTGGACCTTTTCTCCTGTTTCTTTATTTCTTACAAAAGTAATGCCATATCCACATAGATACAGAATACCCCACTTAATATTCTGTCTTGGATATTTGGGTTGTTTCTGTGTTCTTCTGTTATGTCTTGTTGCTTTTTTAACTACTAGAAAGAATGTAGTAAAAAAAAAAAGTTTTTTTACCATTATTTTTAGTATTTCTGCCTCAGGATAGACATGTGGTCATTTTAACAGTTGATGCTATATCACTCTTAAAAATATTCTATAAATTCATTTTCTTCCTGTGTGGGCCAATCTGAGCCAGGCCTGGACCAGGCCGCCTCTGGTTCCAGCCTCCCATCCCTGCCTCTCTGGGGTCAGGCACCCCTTGTTCCAGCCCCTCAAGAAGATAAATGATCTGCTAAGCTTCAAGGCACCTGAACTTCAAAGCACCTGCCTTCAGTGTTTCCCAGAACTTATCTCATTGGCCAGAACATACTCCCCTCTCTCTGGTACTGTTTTCCAGGGACAAGATGACCTCCCTGGGCAGAATATGGAACCCGTCTCTCCTTAGCATTGTTTCCGGGTACCTGCAGCAGCAGAAACTTCTCTTCCCCTTTTCAATACACTTGTCTTTAGCTCAGACCAAATCTATACGGCAGTCCCAGTACCAGCCGTGACTCCCCTAATCTACATTCCAGGTGGAGGGACCTGCCTGGAAGCTCAGGATGCTTCTGGCCCCCTCTCTGCAATCCCTTTCCCTCCTAAGAGGTCTTTTCCCTTAATAAAGCCACTGTTTGTGACATGTCTTTATCTGAACTCGGCCTCAGTTTACCTCTCACTTACCAAGAAGTGCCTGCCAGCATTCCTGTTCCTTCTTATTCTAAAGCCTCTCTTGGCTTCCTTGAACAATACTGGTAAATAGCAGCCATGCCACCATGTGAATGCCACTACGACTTTTGGATGTCTTTGTCCTGATGAAGGAACTGTGCAAACAAAAGCCGTCAGCATGATTTAGGAAAGGGACCCAGAGACCCAGGTCCCGTGTTGGCAGGGATTATGTCTGTAGCCATGCAGCTCCAGGTACTAACATACTCCTGGCATATGATAATTGTTCAGTAAATACATACCTAGAAAATGAATGCATGGAAGGAGAGAATCACAGTCCCTTAAAAAAATGTTTTTGGGCAGTTCTGTGGCTGAGTCTTGGTTTTAATCTGTCGCCCCTTTACTTTTAAATGCAGGGGGATCCTAAAACTTCCCACAATGCAGTAGACAGGAGCCATAAAACCGCACAGGAGCTGCATTCCCTTCCAGTGAAATGGTTATCTCTGTTCTTCTTTTTCAGCAACAAGGCTCTCTGCATTTGGGGGAACCTGGTGTGGCCCCAGGTAAGCAAGCTGACGTGGACTAGACACTAAGGATTGGACACTAAGGCATCATCCAGATGACATATGCCATGGACATATCCAGAGAGAGAATGAGAACTGCCCAGATGCCAATGACCCTGTCAAGACTCAACCCACACTGGTTTAAACATAACTCCAAGAAAAGTTCTTGCTTTGAACTTGACCAGAAGCAGGGGCTCACATGATGTCACTGGGACCTTGTTTCTGCCCTTCATATAGCTCCCTTCTCAATTAGATCCTTGCTGGCCAATGTGAGACAGCTTTATGAGCTGATTCAGACGCCTGCTAAAAAAGAGTGAAACCAGGGCTGAGCCCCGGTGGCACAGTGATGGTGTGCAGACAGGGTTGGCGGTTCAAATCCAGCAGCAGCTCTCTAGGAGCAAGGCTGGGCCTCCTACTCCCACCAGGGGGCAGTGATGCCCATACACAAAAAAGGAAGAGTGGAAACCAAAAGTCTCACACTGTTTTGCTGGATCTAATTGGGTTATGGGCCCCGTCTGTGAACAGCTGCTGGGTGGTGGGAATGGGAATGATCTCCTTGGCCAGCTGTGGACAGAGGTAGTCTGAATGAACAAGACCAGACCTGGTCTGAGGATGAGGGGAGGAGGCAACCTGGGGCAGATGCCAGCTGGTGGGGAAGAAACAAATCCCTCATCTTTGGGGCATGGCATTGATTGAAGACATCCAATGATGGGGGTTAGGGAGGAAGATTAAAGAAACAAAAATAAGAGGCTTTAGAAAGAGTGGGATCTTGAGATCCACCTTGGTCTTCCCTTGTGGAGCTGGAGCAGTGCAGGTATGCGCTAACTTCTCTCTCCTCTGCCAGAGCTAGAACTGCGACAGAGGAGATTCATTCAAGAAGATGACCCCGTGGCATAATGATTGTGTGGCAGCCAAACAGCAAATCATGGGAAACAGCAAAGTGGAGGAGCTTCTTCATGACACCTGGATCGTTATGAACTGCCCGGAAATAGATATCAAGTGGAAATGGACTACAATGAAAATAACAGAGTAAACTTGGACATCCTTGCTGGGTTTTTTTTCACCTAAATGAATTGCTGATTTTTTCAGATACAATACTTTGGGTCTTCCAATAAAGAGGGCTGTACTATTTAAATCTAACCCACAAAAATCTAAGAGGGGAATCATCTGGGAATGATGTATTTTCTCTTTAAGAAATATGCCTATGACTTACTGATCCTGGGAATTCTCTTCCATATGTCAGAAGTATGTCACTTTGCTTTCCTGGTAAAGGCTTGGAACCTGGTGCTACGTGTCTCAGGGTGAATAAAAATGTGATCCTCCGTCAGGATGTGAAACCTCTGAATTGTGGGACTTGCATGGTTTGTGACTTCGAACAAAAAAACATCTCTTGTCACCCAACAGTGAAATATCACCAGAGATCTTGGACTATATTGTTTAAAATTGCATGTTGCCTATCAACTGCCTGAGTCTTTGAGGATGGACTGGGATTCTGCCCCTGTGAAGTCTCATATGACTGTCAAAATCTTACTGTGAACCAGACATCATAAAATCAGTGGTGATGAATGGCATCGATCTATCTGTTTCTGTCATATGTGTGTATATTCTGTATATAGATATGTGGGTTTATACGCATATCGCTTTTGGGTTGAGGATTTATCGGTAAGACTTACAACTTGTGCTTAAAGCTAACGGGCTCAAAAGGATGCCATTACCAAATTCCTTAGGTGATAGAAGCTAATATATGTATGTATGTATGTGTGTGTGTGTATATATATTAGCTGAGCTAATATGTATGTGTATATATATATTAGCTGAGTATATATATGTGTGTGTGTATATATATATATATATATATTTTTTTTTTAGCTGAGTCCGGTGGTGCAGTGGTTGTGTGCGGGGCTGTGGCCCACTGTGCTGGTGGATCAAATCCAGCAGCAGCTCCAGGAGCAAGGCTGGGCCTCCTACTCCCACCAGAGGGCAGTGATGCCCAAATATATATATATATATATATATATATATATATATGCATATAATTCACATTTTATACAGTCATAGTAGGGGTGGTGCCATCATCCCCACAATCAACCTGAGAATGTTTTCTTCTTTCTTATAGTCATTGTTGTCAGCTCTCCATCCCCCCACCCCTCCAACCTCCCTTGCCATCCTTCTAGGTACTACCTATCCTGAAAAGAAGACACAGAAAAACACACTACAAGGACAGAACAAAAACGAGAAACAACTCCCCCCCCCAAAAAAAAAAGACAAAAGAGAGAAAAACTTCTATTGAAAAGGAAGCAGAAAATATTAAAAACTGGACCAAACTTAAAATGGGTCAAAAAGGAAATCAAATGATAAAGTGTTTATTTTAAGCTACCTACATCTGCCATACTAGATTTCACAATGCTCTCTGATAGCAAGAATGTTTGCATTGGTTGACTTCTTCCATTCACATCCCTATTCATTCATTGCAACAGCCGAAATCACCTAGTTTCAGTATCATCTTTGTAGTGGCTTCAAAGTTAAACAGAGAGATGTGTGTTTGCTCCTTATTCAACAAATATGCCAACAGTGGTGAACAAGATGGTCAACATCTCAGACAGAACCTGACCTTGTGGTGCTCAATGTCTAGCTGCTAGACACATTCCCAAATGTATTTGACCCACTGGTACCCCTTCAGGAAAAAAACCCGATGTCCTCTCATAATTAAAAATGATGGCACTAGGACAGTGATGCCACAAAAAAAAAAAAAGATGGCACTATAACCCATAATCCAGGATAAAGTGTAGGTATCTGTGTCTACAGTTCCCCTGGATCATTACTTATAGTGCCTCCCAGAGGGTGGTGTAGCCCCCTTTGGGAAACATCTGGCTAGCGGTTTAATTTAGACATTGATTTAATAATGAATCATTAATTGTGGTTTCTGTGATGGCAAAGCACAGGAACTCTTGAAGACATACTATGTTGCCCATGAAATTGATGTATGTTTGTTGTATTGTCTTTTGCTATCGGTGCTTCCTAAGTCTGTGTTAGGCTGGATTCTCTGGAGGAACAAAACCAGTGACTGTAGATATATGGAGAGAGAGAAATTTATATCAAGCAACACACACAGTTGTAGAAATGGGTAAGATCAGACTGGTTTCAGGTCTGTGAGTCACATTTAAGCTGGAGGCTCCTTATGTCAGTCTGGGTTGACTAGAAAAACAAATCCAGGGAGACACTTCTAAGTTTGTGAGAGAACTTTATATCAGAGTGCAATTGTACAGTAAGAAAACGTCCCAGCACAGTCCAGATCAAGACCATAAGTGCAGTATTGCCATGTATGTCTACACTAGTCCAGAAATTCCTCTTTAGACTCACACAGCAATGATGTTGAATGCAGGAAGATCACAGGGCAGTGTGGATCCAGTGGTGGTGGGAACATCTCAGCACTGGTCGCCTGATGGATACTTTGGACTGTGGTCCTGGTCAGTGTGGATGGCTGTGGTATCCGGGTATCACCTATTTCTCCTAGACTCGGGTTAGAGGAGGCAAGGTGCATGTGAATCATTAACCCTTTGGACCAATTGAGTGTCTGGTTTTCTGCATTCTCCTTTGCTTCAGGTGAAAAGAAAGCAATAGTTGGTTCTTACATGGTTACTTGCAAGCTTTTAAGATATCAGGCACTAGACATCAGAGTTGGATGTTGAATACTATCTTAATGAACTCTTTTGCCTGTTGACCTAGATGTCCCCTGAAACTATGGCTCATAGTCTTCAAGTCCAGTATTTCAGCCCTGATGTATAAGTAGTTTTCACACGAGTATATACGACTATACAGGCAACATTTACAAATATTTGTACCAAATATTCACAATTATATCTACATATGAGGAGATGTCAAAGAGCTCATGGAGGCTGAGCCCCGATGGCGTAGTGGTTGTGCGAGGGACTGCGGCCCACTGGGATGGAGGTTCAATTCCGGCTCCCAGGAGCAAAGGCTGGGCCTCCTACTCCCACCACCTGAGGGCAGTGATGCCTAAAATAAAATAAAATAAAATAAATAAATACATAAATAAATAAATAAACAAAGAACTCATGGAAAAGATCCATCATATCTTAATTTCATTTTTTCACCACAATTTTTTCAAGTTCTCTCCTCCGTATGTGGGTAGACTTCTATAGTACTGCCCTCACCAGTTTAGTACACATATTTACCTATGGATTGACTCATATTGTTATTACTGTTGCAGAATTGTATATGTTATAGCATTTACTACCCCATTCACTATCATCAAGTTATTCCAACAAGTGTAGTCTCATAGGATGGAGTAGAAACTGCTTTATAGAATTTCTAAGGCTATAAATGTATATGGGAACAGACAGTCTCATCTTTCTCTCTCAGAATGGCTGGTGGTTTTGAACTGCCGAACTTGTGGCAAGTGACTCCTTAGTACTTACCACATGTGTCCTTTATTCTTGAATACCTTTCTTTGTCTTCCTTTACTTTGGTCACCTCGTGCTGACTCCCTCCATATTGTGTATTGCCTTTATCTCTGTCATAACTAACACTGTGTATGTCTCTGTAGTGATTACCCCTTCCTACTCCTCTGATCTTGGTAGCTCTCAAAGAATGTTTCTTTCTTTCTTCTGCATGTGAACCTATGCTTGACTGCTTTAAATAGTTGTGTTGCCCTTTTATGATAGACTTATTCCATTCAGCATAATACCCTTTTGATTCATCATGTTGTGAGACATTTGTTTCAGATTCATCATTATTCTTTATTGTTGGGTAGAATTCCACTGTATGTTATCTATTCCACAGTTGGTTATCTATGACTGTTTCCATCTTTTTGCTATTGTGAATAATGCTGCCATGAACGTGTGTTAGAGAATCAGCCTGTAACATATCATCATGGGTCCGGTAGGCACAATTGTACATTGACTAAATACATAAAGGTTATAGTAAAGACATAGAAAATATGAGAGAGAGAAATAATGGAGTCAGACACATTTATGGTAGCATGTTCATCTGCCGGGCAGCCATGATCTCAACAGCCAGGTTGTATATGTACAGTATAGGCAGGAAGCCGGGAACCAGGGGAGGCTGGAGCCCAAGAGGCACCAGAGAGCACCAGGGAGAGCTGGCCAGAGGGAGCTGGGGCTTGAGTCTGAGGGGGAAAGTTTATTGCTCAAAACAAGGTTTAAATCTACTTTGGAGGCATGGTCAAAGATAATCACATGTCACAGGAAGGGGTGATACCCTAGGCATGCACATCTCAGAAAGGGGATGTATAGTAAGCATGAGTGTAACAGAAAGGGGATGCACAATGACAGGAAGGGGAGGGACTAGTTATACATGTGACAAGAAAGGCGGACCCTGGGCTCACTATAGCAGCCTAACCTTGATCATCTTTGGGTGGGCTTGACCTCCCTGTCCCTCCTATAAGGAAGTAGTATACTACTATCCTTCTCAGAAGGGAGTGGGCCCTACTTAGGGTGGCACAGCCTATACAGCCCACTTGCTCTAGATAGCTGATAACTCTTAAGAGGATAATCCCTGACCTACTTCGGTTGACCTTCAAGTGTATAGTCATTTGACACATGTAGCCAGCAGCTAAGGATGGCATATATTTGGGAGAAATAACTTGGAAGAAATCATTCCGTTCCCCATAAACATGTGTATCTATGTCTGTTTGTGTCAGCACTCTTATTTACCCAGGATATAGTGTAACAAGTGTGATGGCTAAATTGCATATACTACTATTTCTAGGTTTTTAAGGAAGTGGCATCTTGTTTTCCAAAGTGGTTGTACAGTTTTGCAGCCCCACCAGCAGGGTATGAGTTTCAGTCTCCCCACAACCTCTCTAGCATTTATGGGTTTTGCTTTTGTGTGTGTGTGTATGTGTGTGTGTGTTTGGATCAGTTCCATTATTGCTGGAGCCAGATGGTATCTCATTGCGTTGACTTGTCTCTCTGATGGCTAGTGCTCAGAGGCATGGTCATGTTCGTTGGCTACCTGAATTGTCAGCTGAATTGTCAGCGCAGGGACCATTAACTCAAAATTGACTTCCAAGTGTGGAAGGTGTCATGAGATCACAGAAAGGAGTGGGAAACTCCGGGGCGGGTGGCGTTACAGAGTGTATTAGACAAGTCCAGGGGAGTGGCAGGACTAGTTCTATTCCCCACACCCCAGAGTGGGAGGTAGGTTGTTGTTTTGTTTTTTTTTTAAGCTGTGGTCAACAAAAGTGGCTCCATGCCAGAACTTTGAACTTATAGGACCCACCCCATCAGAAATAACATCATAATGATTTAGCAACAGAAAGTAGGCTTGCCAGAAAGCAAAGTGTATCCCTGTCACAACGCCTGTTTCCTCTTCGGCCCACCCCAGAAGGTCAGCTTTAGCAATCGAGCATGTTGCCCCCCTTCCAGAAAGTCTCTGAGAACCCTAAGAGAGGTGTTACGCCTATTTAGGTGGGGACACGGTGTTGCTGTGGATGGAGGTACAAGTCACAGCAGCATGAACAAACACAGTGGATCAGCCTTGGTGCTGCAATCAGGTAAACAGGGTTCCACTCTGTGCAAGGTCAGTGGTTCCTATCCATCAGCCACTCACAGGGGGAAAAGTTTTACATAGCCTCGGAAGCCCTATTGGAATGGACTGGGTGGGAGTAGGGGGGTTGTTTTATACCCAGGAAAAGACCAAGACCAGGCAGGAGGGGATGGAAGAAAGGCAGGTGAGCACAGCAGAATATCAGGTGTGTCCAGGGTCCATGTGCACACATGGCCTAACACACCAGAGGTGATCTGGTGACAGTCTGCTATACAGGCAAGGCCCTCCCCACTTTCTCACTGCATTCTCCAACTGCAGACTCACAGTGACCCTTATAGGACGGGGTAATGCTTCCTGTACATTTCTGAGACTTTGACTGTGGGGGAGCAGCCTCCCCACCACTGAATGGGTCCAAGGGGTAGTTGTGTAATTGAGGGGTAAATTGAAGAGACATCAGACAAGATAAAGCATGTAAGGACTCACTTCTTCCGTCATGACTGGAATCAGAATGAGAAAGTAATTGAAGGGAAGACATCAAGACAAAAAGTTTTGGGGTGTTCGCCTCTGCCATGACTCCAGGTGTCAGGTCCGTGCAGAGAGAGAGAGAGAGATTGTATTGTGTTCTCAAAAGCTTATTGAGAGGTAAACTGAGGCAGAATTCAGACAAAGACGTGAAGCAAAGGGTGGCTTTATTAGGGGAAAAGGCCTTTTGAAAGGGTCAGGGAGAGCAGAGGTGGGGGTGGAGGTGTAGAGAGGGGCGGATGCATCTTGAACTTCCAGGCAGGTCCCACAATCTAGAGTCCCAAGTAGTGTGCCATGAATGCGAGGTACACTCCTGCACTCCTGACTGTTCATCATTATCACCTGTTGGCAGTGGGGCACAGGAGTCCAGAAGAGAACTAGCAGAGGTTCTACTAGGCACAAAACAGGCCACTAAAGCTTTCCTCAGCACCCCATTTGGGTTCAACAAACCGAAACCATTTCAGAGTTGGCCAACACCCTCTTGTCACCTCAGCTCAGAGGCGCTATATCCCACTCGGGCAGAACCACACTGACCAGAGGCATCATACTCTAAGCATGACTTTAGCACCCAAGGAGGTGTTGTCCACTGACCCAGCAGCCGTTTGTGTGGTGGTCTTTGGTGAACTGATGCAGAGAGGCCACAAGTCCCACCAGGGAGGAGACCTCTTGTTGATGCCCAGGATCCATGACAACTTTTATGGGGCCCCCTGCTCTTGAGTGTAGCCCACCACAGGTGCTGGCTCCCCAGCCTACTCCTGGATCCTTGGAGTGCTCACTCTCCTCCTTCCTGGTTTCTCCCTCTCTCTTTCTCTCCTTAGAGCTGGGTCATGTTCTACTCATGCTGGGTCTTTCTACAGTGTATGTCTCTTATCGAGAAGGCCATGACATTGTCTTGTTGGGCTCCCCTCACGGAGGGCCACATTAAGCCGAGCTCTTGAGACACTGTTCTCTTGCCATTTCTTTTCTAGTCCATGTTCAGGTCTATTCTTTATCCTTTCAATTGCTGTTTAGATGGTTACTGGCGTTTACTCTGGTTTCTCAGGTCTTTGCTATAGAGGGACACCATCGTGTGTCTGGATACACCCCCCTCTCCCCACATGGTCCCTTCTTCTGCAGGATGTGTTTGCCCTCTGGATTCACTTTCCTGGAAATATTGTCATGGCCAGAGGTTGCTGAATCCTGCAGACATCATTTCCTGTCCCATTTCACTCTACGTCTATTAACTCCAGGTACCTCAAGAAGTGTTCACTTGTGCTCCCCTAGAATTCAGTCCTTCAACAAATATTGAGCAACAACTGGTATTTCCATAGGTGTTGAATAACTGAGATACTTATCACCATGGGATTCTTGCTGTATGCCAGGAACAATGATAAGCAGGGGCTAGGAGTTGGAGCTTTGGAATGAAGCCACCTGGTTCAGGATCCTTATCCTGCCACTTCTGTTTGACTTCAGATCATTCAACTTCTCTGGCTGTGGGTTAGCTTTGGGTGCCTCATTGTTCAATGTATAATTGGAAGCATGTGTATCATGGCTGCTAGTCCCCACTCAAGCCAATAAATGTGGTGTGTCTGGCGCATGATAGGCAGCCAATAAATGTTTGTCATAGGTTTTTGTACATAACCTCTCATCAAATCATAAGAACACTGTAAGGTGGATACTAATTATGTTAGTTTGGGTAGACTAGAGAAACAAATTCGTAGACACACATATGGATATAAGGGAAAGGTTTATATACAAGAGGGATGGAACATTGAGAAAGCATCCCAACCCAGTGCAGTCCAAGAACAAAAGTCTGATATTAGCCCATATGTCCAATACCAGTCTATACAATCTTCTTCGACTCACAAAGGACGTGCAACAACACCAGAACAATCACAGGCCAGTGGGTGCAGGGTCTTGTATATCCAGTGGCAGTAGAAACATCCCGGTGCTGTCAGGGGTCTCCCCATGGCTCCTCATTTCTAGGGCTCAGCAATATCCAGTGGCAGAAGCATCTCAGCACTGGCAGGGGTCTCTCTGTGGCTTTTTTTGGCTTCAGAGGTCTGGTTTTATAAGGGTAAGCCCATGTGGCTTCTCCAGTTCCTAAGACTTGGGTCTCTCAACATGCTGCCATCTTGTCTTGTCAGTAGGGTGTCTCCAATGAACTGAGTCTATAGTCGCTCATCTCCATAGGGGAAAATATCGTGAGATTTCCCAGAATTCTCAGAGAAAGCCATGCCCGAACAGAGGTCTCATTGGCTATCTCCAGACTGACAGGCTAGACTCCACCCCTACACTCCCAATCATGAAATTGACACCAAAGTACATGACCATCACACTAATAAAACAAAAGCCAACCCACCAAGTTGATTTAGACAAATAGCAAACCTATAGGGCAGAGTAGAACTATTCCATAAGGTTTCTAAAAATGTAAATCTTTACTGAAACAGCCCATCCCACCTTTCTCCTGTAGTGATTCCGAGGGTTTGAACCTTTTGGTTAGGAGCAGCCAAGCGCTTAATGATTGCACCATGAGGGATCTTTGTGGACCCTGTATCACAGATGAATTAAGCCACTTGCTTGAAATCACACAGCTCATTAATTCCAATTCAAAATCCCATCTCACTAAACTACCCAAGTGCTAATTAGTAATACTTATTGGCATCTTCTTTCTTTACCCAAATTCTCCATTCTTCAAAGCCCAGCTTACCTAAGTCCTTTAACTGTGTCTGACAGAGCTGGGGTGAAATGAATGGGTAAAAGATCAAGAGACAGAAGTTTTCAGGCAACATGAGAAGGGGTATTATGAACTCCGTACTGTTTGTGAGATGGCGCAGGGCCGGGCAGTGTGACATTTTGTCCTGATAGCGTTGCTTTGAATTGGCGACATTTCTTCTCAGGCAGTGCTGGGTGGTCTCAGGGGATGCCCAGGTGCTGGATTCAGTCCACCTATGTGGTTTCATTGGTCCTCAATGTTGTCATTTGACCCTCAATGTTTTTATAGGCCATCATTAAAAAATGAGAACTTCTCAGATTAAAAAAAATTCCCAATTTCAGCCTTCTCTTGAAAAAGTTGGGGAGGGAAGGATCTGGGAGGGAGGGGGAAAGGAGGAGCTAATAAAAATAGAAAATGTTTTGAGAATGATGATGGCAACAAATGCACACACATACTTTGCATATAATGGATGGATGTATGAATTGTGATGAGTTGTATTAGACCCCCAAAAATGATTGAGAGAAGGAAAAGTTATCTACCCTGACCTGCAGCTGGCAGCGTGGGGCGGTTTGCCAGGGCTCTGACTCAGCAGAGCTCCTGGTTTGCCTGGCAGGGTTCCGCCCCCATCTCCCTACCACCCTGCCAGCTTCCCGCATTTCCAGCAGCACTCCGACTTGCCTATTCTGGTTTGAAACAACAGTAGTCAGTTTGCTAGTTACTATTGTGTGGGATAACAAAGCCCAAGCCCGACTGTTCTCACCCACAATGACATGATTGTGGGCTTCTGGGCCTATAGTTCTTTCTGGGAACTGATGGCCTTTTTCTCCTTCGGAGGGGCTAGTGGATTTGAACTGTCGACCTCTCCATCGGTAGCCAAGTAAGGCGACCTGCACAGGTCCTGCTAAAGGGAACCCAGTGGGTATGTCTGTGTAGGACAGCCTGGGCCCATTCTACCAAAGCCTTCTCTCTGCTCGCTCTCCCTTATCTGTATCATTATGGTTGTTGTTTTTTACCCTTTTATCGGTACTTCCTCTGTCATACAATTCAATTATTTTTCCCACTTCCTCCTAGTTCACCATAGCATGGAATTTGGCAGCTTAAATATTTGTTCCAGTCTTGACTACATCCATGTCCTCTGTCTCATTTTTAAAATTCAGGAATATGACTGTGTTGATTGAAAGTGCCCCATCTCCTCCTCTTATGCCCCTACCACCATCACCTGGGACAAGCGTGGGTTTGATTTTCAGGCTTCTGGTGGGCTGCTGGTCCTCATGAACTCTCTGTGCCCAGCTGCTGCCCACCGTGGGAGGGAGACAAGCACCAGGAAGGGCTTGACTACACAGCCGGCGGTACCAGGCGCAGGACAGGAGGAGGAGGAGGGGCAATTTGCCACTTTTAAAACCCTCCCATGTTGGAAGGTAGTGAGGGCTGAATACAGAGTCAAGTCTCCATTGGGCTCTTCCCACAAACCCGCCAGGGAAAGCCCTGCCCTGACAGGGTGTGTGATTATGACTGCTCTACCCTGGGCGGGGAGGGACTGGTCCAGGTCTCAGAACTGCATGGGCAAGAGTTAACAGCCCTCCAATCAAGTAGCCAGGTAGTCAAAGCCCCCCCCCACCAATCCAGTCAATATTTCTAATGTACATCTGATGGTGTGATGTGTCCCAGCCTCAGTCCTTTGCCCTCTCTCTGCAGACCCTCCTGTGACCATGATGAGTCAGTCTGCCAAGGCCGGTGCCCAAGCCATCCTCGGTCAGGTGGCCATGAACCCTTGTGGATGGTTTTCCTCATTGACTGGGCTTTGTCTTGGTCCAGAAACATCTTTGTGATCTTTCCCCTCCTGAGCATACCCAGGTTCACTGGCAGCTCTCGTGAGGAAGAACACTGACTTGGGAGTCCAGGGCTCTAGCAGAGCTGGTGGGTGACCGAGTCCACTGGGGGGCAGGCGGAGGGACGGAGGTGGCGTCAGAGCAACGGCAGGGGCAGGAGCAGCTGACTTCTGTTTGAAAGTCAGGCAGACTCGCGTTTAGCTATCAAGTCCACCAGCGGCCTGGAGACCTTGGGGAACTGACTGACTTTACCATGCCTCAGTTTCCTCATCAGTGAACTCCAAATTCACTGCCATGGAGTCAATTCCCTATGAGACAAGGTAGCACTGCCCCTATGAGTCTCCAAGATGGCAACTCTTTAGGTGCTGGGGGGTGGGGGGTGAAGTGCCCTGTCTCCTTCAGAGCGGCTGCTGATTCTGAACAGCTGAGCTTGCGGTAGCTGCCTGTTGAGTAACCACCATGCCACCAGGACTCCCTCCTCATCAGGAAAGAGAATGAAACCCCAGGGCTCTGAGCTGGCTCCTTCTGGGGAGAGACTTCCTTTTCACACAGATACACAGAATCAGAATCTACATTTGTTTAAAGGAGAGCCTCTGGTGGCGTTTAGAGATTCCCCCAGGGATTCCTTTTTATACACCAGGATCTTGTAAAATGTAGGTGCTGCTGTGTTACATCTGGGACCAACTCGTCGATTCTGGGCTTGGAAGTTGAACCAGGACGAGCCCGTTGGGAGCCGCGGTGAGTCCTCCATAGCTTTGCATGAAGGTTAAGGAACATGGCATGTGCTAAATCAGCGGTTCTCAACCTGTGGGTGGCAACCCCTGGAGGGAGGGAGGGACCGTGAACGACCCTTTCACAGGGGAAAACACAGAAATATCTCACAATCTATTATTCTCTATTGTTTTGTGATTAATCACTGTTTTAATTATGTTTAGTTATGTTTAATTTGTAACAATGAAAATACATCTTGCGTATCAGGTATTTACATAACGATTCATAGCAGTAGCAAAATTAGTTAGGAAGTAGCAATGAAAGTCAGTTTCTGGTTGGGGGTTACGCACACATGAGGAACTGTATGATCGGGGCACGATTATCAGGAAGGTTGAGAACCCCTGGGTCAAATGCTCGGGCATTCCTGGCCTTGAGTTTTCGGGTGCTGCTTCTCTCCCAATGTCCCACTACAAATTTGACCTAAGAGATTTCAATGATCAGGCTCTGCTACACTTCCAGCTGGGTGATTTTTGAGGTAGGCCCTTCTCTAGTGTGTCCTAATTTACCAAATGAGGACAAGTCGAGGTACTCAGTAGGTAGTCCCCCCTCCACCCCCCCCCACCCCCCCCGACCCCAGTGATGGGGGAGAGTGATGGCTTCCTAGTTAACCTGAAAACAGTGCGACAGAGCCACCTGATGGTCTGAAGCTGTTATTTTCAGCCACCAGAAATCAAGGCCTTGGGTTGGTTTCACGGCTGACTTCACTCCCATTTTTGCTTGCCAAGCACAGAAACCTTCCCCAGTGCTACTGCCCCCATAGACAGGACGGCAGAGAGCAGCTTCCCTAAGTGCCATCCTTGGTGCAGGGTGCAAGACACTCCAGTCCTTCAGTGCTCCTGTCAAGGACTTTTATTAGTGTGGTCACAAGTTTGACATCGACACTACATTGTTAATGTAGCTGAAGCTCAATTGTTTGACATTGGCACATTACCTTAGTGCACCAAGTTTTCAAATATCAACTCAAAGAAGGGATCATGCATTCTCCCATGCATTTGCACCTGTATCCTCACATGGTGCTGGCTCCGCCTGTGCTTATTCTCCTCCAGGCTGGGTGCGAGCCTCGGCTAGGGCAGGGCAGGAGCTGGGCCAGCTTTCCTCAGACCCGGGCTTCCCCAGAGCCACAGTGGTGGAGTCGAGAATTCCATGGAGTGCGATGCTAACACTGGGGTTTCACTTAGTTCAAGTCAAAATGGAATTACCAACTATTGCTTGTGCGAGTCACCGGACAGCACCCTCACCCCCAACCCGAGAGTCTGGGTTAGCACACGGGGGTTTTAATATCCCTGCCAGAGCTCCGCAGGGGGTTTCTGGACCCATGCTTCCTTCATGCGATGACAGTCTAGAACTGAGGGTCGCAGTCTTCCACCAGGCTGTCAGTGATGTAGCTGGAAATGAGATGGGACTCGTAGTAACTTTTTTCATCAAAAGTGTTAACAGTCCATCCAACAACCTGAATTCCTTTAGCTGACCATTTATTCAAGTAGGCCCTAGAAAAGAGAAAAAACCAATCTGGTTAGAATAATGCTTCATAGGCCCCAGGCATCCTTAACAGTCCTGCAGAAGAGGAGTCTTCAAGGAGCACAAACTGTGTGAAGAACTAGCTTCCCAGCTGCCCTGTGCACTTATTTACAGAATGAAAGCATGCGTGGCCTACAGTAGGAAACTTTTAACTGTTATGGACTATTAAGCATGTAATTGGGTGGAAAACTCAGATTGTAACAGTGCAAAGGTACAGAGACTGATTACAGGAGGGTGGAGGGTGGGCAGGTGGGGTGGGGATTTTCTTGGAAGTGATGGCACAGAATCTATCACAGGTAGAGAAGCAGGAATAAGACGAAAAGGCTGATGGGTCTCCTCACTGTAGCTCTGTCCTGGACCCCATGAACTTTGATGATCCTTCTTTCATCCTACCTTGGAACATTCACCTTGTCTTTCAAATGCACTAAAATCAAGACAGTATCGTCAGTCTGTGTTGGAAAGGGCAGAACCTGCTGAAACTTTTCCCCTGAAGAAATGTATGGCCTTGCTGCTCGAGCTATAGATGTGCAGTGGGCTTTCCGCTTGAAGCCCCATGCATGCTGTCTCCTCCCTCGACACTTCCTTTCCAAACAGAACAGCCAGGCAGTTTGTTAGGAGAAGGGAAGTGGTCCTCCAACTTACGGAGAGATGAAATTCTTCTGCATGAGGAAAGCTGAAATTCCACACAGGTACCACAGGATGTTGTGCAAGCTCCAATCGAGCAAAACGTCCATCATCATGAGCATGAAATGCCTCCACCAGGAGTTGTGGCGTGGCTTCCCATCGCCTGTATAGCTGAGGCTCCACGGCCTGTGAGTCAGCGCCGTCACGATGTTCTGATCCACCTGTCTCATCTGCGAAGACACGGTGGGGCATTGGGGCATAAAGTTTTACTACCTTTAAACTACAGTACTTGCCGATTGCTCCTTAGCTGTAGCATGTGTGCTCCTTCTGAGGAAGTGGTCCTGTCAGCACCCTAAGCCCCATGTCGACTAACCAAAGGGCCCCTGTCCCAAAAGCATCAAACGAGCTGGAGTATAAGTAATACCCCCTTCCAAATTCTAAAAGAACTGCAAGCCTATCTTTAAAAGAAATTTATAAAGCCCACACAAATTACTGTCAAGTGGATTCTGATTCACGGTGATCTTATGGGATCAAAGCCTGCAGGTTCCCAAGGCTCTACTCTTTGTGGAAGCAGACTGTCCCATCTTTCCGTGGTGGGGTCACTGGGCGGGGTTTCAAATCCCCACACTTCCAATGAGCAGCCAGGCAGTTAACCACTACGCCGTCTCCAGGGCTCCTGGAAATATCTAAGATCAGGGTCACCTTTTAACAGTGTCACAAGAGTAAACTTTGAATTGGATAGCACTTGAGATTCTGCCCAGAGATGGTGAAATAGAATTCACATGAGGCTAGAACCAGGATCACGTCAAGATGGACTAAAGAGCGCTGTTCCTCAGTTGAGCAAAGGGCTGAGTGGGCAGTGGACCGAGGATGGGGAAGGGATGGTGAGGCTGGACAAGGCAGGCGTAAGAGAAGAGAACATCCTGTGGAGGGGGAGGGGCCAGGAGAAACGGGAAATGGAGACTAGTGACTAGACAGGCTTCCCTCCGCTGGCTCCCAGCTCCTCCAGGAAACAGTTCATCCACTTTCAAGGGCTTGGTGGTCAAGTCAGTTTGGGAAACACTGTCCAAGTTGTGTCAAACCCCCAAGACCATTCATCTCAGCAATAGCTTATATCTGGATGCTCCCTGCCCCCCCCCCACCCCCCCGCCAACTGACTGCATAGTTTGAAAATGTAGGTATGATTTGCTGGTCCTTAGTGAAGAATGGTACAGAGTCAAGTCTTGATTTGAAAACTGATAAGCATTTGTCCTGCCTGTTGGGTAACCAAAGAGAGATAAGTTTCCTTTTCATGAAGTATGCAAGCTAATGTGTGAAGAACACATGATAGAATTGAAATATTGACATTTTGCAATGCCTGGTGAACTGACTGATCTGCCCATTGAGTAACAATGAAGCACGGAAAGAGCTCGTTAGCTGTGAAGTGGCCCTTGATGGAGAAAATACTTCAACTATAAAATTATCCTTTCGAGAAAAATAAAAAGTAATCTGATGACGCCTCTAGCCCAGTCTACCAATTTATAGGAAATAAACAGGGGCACACACGCTAAACTGCAGCACCAAATAAACTAGAAATAATCTGGTTTCACGAGTAAAGGTATCACAAAAATAAGACAAAAATGGAGGGGAATCTTGAAGGCTTTAAGAACTAAAATTACAGCATACAAAGTTTATCTGGGTCCTGATTCAAACAAATAATTTTCAAAAAAAGAAGTCATTTTTGATCTCTAAGACAATCGAAAAAATTATAGACTGGATGGATATTGAATGATATTTAAAATGTACTATTAATAGTTTTTAAGTGGAACATGGAATTGTGGTTGCATTGATTTTTTTTTAAAACAATGAATCACTTTGTAAAGATAGAATTTTATGGATGAAAATTATGTCTAGGGTTTGCTTCAAAATAATATTGGTGATATCCAGGTACCACACCTGCTTACTGAAGGTAAAGAGGATTTAAAGAATTCGGTGATGAAGATTACAGATTGCAGCCTTTGGTGAGGACTACAACTTAATGTCAAGAAAACGACAACCCTCACTCCTGGACCAATAGGTAACATCTTGAGAAATGGGGAAAAGATCCAAGTTCTCCAGCGTTCCATCCTGCATGGCTCCACAATCAACACTCATGCACGCAGCAGTTAAGAGGTGCAACGATGCACGGCATCAGGTACATCTGCTGCTTCCAACCTCTCTCATGGTGAGGACTGAGGGGTGTCTGACCCAGCCCTGGCATTTTCTACTACCTCCCAGGGTGGACACTGACAAAGGAAGGATGGGTGGTGCTGGTGAAGGGCAATGACAGTCCCAGGGACTGCCAAGGAACAGATCTGGCTGGGCAGGGGGACAGCCAGATGCTCCTTACACAGGAGGATGCTAAGACTTGGGTCATGTACTTCGGGCACGTTCTCGGGAGAGACTAGTCCCTGCGAAAGGACACCCTGGTGGGTAAAGTGGAGGGGCGGTGAGAAAGAGGAGGGATCGACACAACCCGAGGGACGGACACAATGGCTACAACAGTGGCCTCCACTCGATCAAGAAGGCGAAGACAGTGGAGAACCGGCGCCTGGGTGTTGCCTTCTGCTGTGAGTTGGACTCATGGTTGCTCTGAGTGGACTGAGACTCACGGCGACCCTGGAGGGCATAACTGAACTCCTCAATCTGGTTCCCAAGGCTGGAATCGTTGTGGAAACTGACGGCCTTATCTTTCTCTTGGGGAATGACTAGCAGGTGTGTGTTTCAGCGTCTTATGCTTAGCCTTTTCATTTCCACCCGGCCCACCAAACTAAACTTACTGCTCATTAGTCCATTTCAAGTCAGGGTTTCCAAGATGGTAAATACTCACAGGAGGCGCCAGCCTTATGTTTCTCTCTCTCTCTCTCTCTCTCTCTCTCTCACACACACACACACACGCACACACACACACGCTGTTGGATCATCAACTTTGTAGTTAGCAGTCCAATGCCCAACCCACAGTGATACAGGCCCTTTGCTATTACCACCAGCTTACACAATATTGCATACAATAAAAATCCTGAATGTTAAAAAAAAAAATCCTGAATGTTACCTTATATATAACTTCTGGCAAGAAAGAACAGACCATACTATTATTGTATAGTTGAGGAAACTCCTCGTAAATTTTCTTTAGAGCAACTGTAGCCTGTAAAACAGAGAGAGTAGTGTATTTAGAACCTATTAAAATTTGATAGTTCCAGATAGCAACTTTTCCACCTAAATACAGTGGCCCCTTGCCCCCTGATCCCAGCACATACTAGTGATTTAAGTGTATCATTGATATAATTCTTGATCCATTTAAGCAGACAACAGCAGACAAGTATTTCCACAACCCCTTCTCTTTCCTCCCCACCCCCCCACCCCACAACCAACACACACACACACACACACACACACAGAAAGGCTGGGTTAAAGTTTTTAAATCATTCCTCTAGACCCCAATTTAGCCACCAGAGAGATCCACAGCTCTATCCTGGGACTTGTACAGATGAAGCCTGAGTCTGGAAAACACAGAGACACAATGGGAATGGGGATAGAAGCAGGGTGGGAAGCCTCAGCTCTTTCTGAGGAGGACAGAAGATTCTTCTTCTAGAAGCAGGCCAGTTAACCAATGAAAAAGACAGCAGAGAATGAAAGTACCGGCACTTGATGGTCTCTCGTGAATTGACAAGATCTGGCATTGATCATCAATAGCCATAACTCCAACAAGAGTCAACCAGATGCTATGTGAATGCAATGCTGCAGCAGCATCATGCTTGAGATACAAAGCCCCCCCGCCCCCAATAATTGGACACAAGTAACAGGCTGCACGACATAGCACAGAATGGATCCATCCCACGCCCTCCTTCACCAATGAACTGAAATACTGGCTATTTAAGCAGCCATCTTCTTGCAATGTGAACTAAGGCATGCACAGCGTACAACTCTACCTCTGTGTTCTCACGTGGTAGATCTTTTCATGATCCCCACATTTGTCCACAGTAAGTCATGGCTCCTGAAGGTGAAGGTTACATTGGAGTGACAGCTTAAACAATGTCTGGAGACCTCTAAAGTCCATGAGCTGGTGTGTCACACTCCCAAATCTGTTGCCACCTCTGTCTCTCTAGGCTATTAACCTGGTGATTTTATTTTATTTATTTATTTTTTTTTATTATACTCTACCTCCTGTGAGTGCCCAATTGGAAAGCTCAAAGCACTGGAGTTTCCCCCTCTGTCTTTTCTACTTACTCTGAGGATGAGCACATAGGCCAGTACACTGTGGTTAAACGAGGAACGATCAGGGCTCCCAAACAAATGCCATCACCAACAGGGCCTAAGGCACCCATTAAAAATACCTGTTCCTGGGCTGAGCCCCGGTGGCCTAAGTGGTTGAGTGTGGGACTGCGGCCCACGGGCTTGGTGGTTCAAATCCAGCGGTGGCTCTCAGGAGCAGCGCTGGGTAGCTCCCACAACCACAAAAGGGCAGTGATGCCCCCCCCCCCCAAAAAAAAATACCTGTCCCTTTGGTCCCACTCTAGACTGTCAACTGTCAGTACTAGCCGGGACTCTGCATTTTTGATAGGTTCTCTAGGAGACTGTCATGAAGACAGAATGGAAAACTGGACAATGTGCAACTGGGAGCGAAGGAGAAGTGGCTAACCTCCCTTGATGGCTATTACAGAAGGTGTGCGAGGTGCAAATTGATGATGCTGCATTGAGCAAGGCTAGGCGCAGTTTTCCAGCAGCAGGAGCTTGCTTCATGTGACTGTCACATTTGGGCACAATTCTTTAGATATTTCTATAAGGCTATTGCACACATTACAGACAACATGCAAGGTAAACATAATTTTTATACGCAGTGGGAAAGCCAAAAATTTGTGGGTCATTTTATTGCGACAGTCTCTTTACTGTGCCAGTCTGGACCTAAACACTGTGACTCCAATGTATGCTTACAGTAAATTCACTCCAGGCTTTCTTAAAAAATAAATAAATAAAATTAGAGTCTTCTGTTCTAAAGTCAGAAGTGTGTTTTTAGGCTCACATTTCAGATTTTAAGAGCATTTGATTTTAGTTGTATCCTGAAATTAATAAGAATAAAAAAATGATACCAGAATTCTCAATTAGGAAATGGTCACTATTGATTACAACTATTGCTTGGGGGCAGACATGGGAGGGATACCTGTCCATATGGAGAAGAATTTGAATCTGAAAAGCTGAATGTAATCTGAATGATATTTTCATTCCCATAGTAATAGGTTTTTGAGAAGAAGCATATACACTAAAATGTAAGCCAAATTTTATGAAAAAATATTAGGCTTATTTAAAGAAAATAGAGTAACTTTCAGGTAAAAGTCTTTACTCTGTAATCCACAGAGTAACAAACTTCTATCGGAAATCATACAAAAACAAGTAAATTCACACAAAAGATATTCTGATCCCTCTCAGGAATTGTTAATATGTTGGCCAGTGAAGACTCTTAATATGCAAATGCAATTAGTCTGGTTCCGTTCTGGAAATAGTTCTGTGCTGTTTAATGCCTTTTGTAAATGTTTAAAGGAGCGCGCTGGTGGCAGAGGAGTTAAGTACTTGGCTTTTAACCAAAAGGTCGGCAGTGTGAACCCACCAGCCGCTCTGAGGGAGAGCAAGGAAAGGCTGTCCCACATGGGGGGGCTGTCTGTCCAGGGTGGGTAGGAGGGGGACCGCCACAGCAGGGAGAGCAGTGTTCTGGTAAATGCTCTCTACGCTTCTCCTCTGTGCTGGCTACAAAACACCTGGAGTTACTGACGGGCTGTTTCCTGATGCCTTCTGTAAAGAGGTGGGGCTTTGGGTTTTGCTATACTTCCACATAAGGACATATGCTATGGTTTGTAAAAATAACTTTAAAAAAAAGTGTTAAAATGTTTCATTTTGGAAATGGCTCGTAACTAAGTAAGGTGTTGTGTGTCCGGGGGGACACCGTGCTAAACACTGTACCAGGTTGGCATGGCCTTTGACATCAAAGAAGATTGTGAGGTTAGAGGTTAGGCACTCTGCAACGGCTTCCCTCAGGGTGGGGATCTTTTCGTCTGGAAAATCATTCCTACAAGAGAGGGGAAAGGAAGTCATAGGGAGCCGAAACAAGAGAGAGAGAGAGAGGTTTAGCGCTACAGATATTTTGCAAATGTCTCCCAGCTTATTATAAAAAAAGATAAAAAAAGAGTGGTTTTCCCAGTTTCTTCACCGAACCAAAGCCCACAACTCATAACTGCTGGTCCTTGAACCAAAGGACAAATATTCTTGACCACAGAACGGCAACAACAACAAAAGTAATTTCATTTTTACTGAATTGATCCAATAATGTAAGGACTAGTCCTGTCTGACCCGTGTTTGGAGAGCGCAGGGGTTTCCTTGTAAGACAGCTGCTGCCCTAGGCAGGGAAATTCCTGGGAATACCCCCTTCTTCGGAGCAACTGTCTCCGAGCCACGGCCTGACATGTCTTCCTAATCCATCCGTTTTGAAGAAAATGACATTTCAGTGCCTGATAGATAAGAGATCAGCTTTTCTTACAGTCAGGTTTATTGGTTCATGGTTTAACTCAAGCTAATTCAGCTGCATTAGGTCAATCCTAAGGTGCGGGCATTTCTGTTTTTTAAGGATAAAGATGGTTTACATGGGAGAGGTGATTCGGCCAGCTTGTCTTCCCTCTGCCTGCCTGTCCCTAGGAGTGGGTGATGGGAGACTTGTACCTGTTGCTTCCTCACTGCCCCACTCTGGACAAGCGTCTTAGCACAATAGACACACCACTGAAGGAAACACCGATTTTTCCTACAATGTGGTCCGTAACACAAGTCAATTTTTTCCATTCTTCTTCAAAGAATATGTAACAGGACTCACTTTTAGAGCAAAGATTGGATGTGTTAAGACTTATTAAGATGGAATATTGACTCTCATGTAATGTCTTCTGAAAGGGTTTTTTTTTCCTTGGGTGGGGGGGCATCACTGCTCTTCGGTGGTGGGAGGAGGAGGCCCAGCCCCACTGCTGGAATTGAACCTCCGTCCCAGTGGGCCGCAGTCCTGCGCACAACCACTACGCCACCGGGGCTCAGCCCACTGAAAGAGTTTTTAAGGATCCCAGGAAGCACAATGCGTTAAATGCTGGACTGATAATTGTCAGTTTGGCAATTCAAATCCACCAGCTCCCCTGAAGAAGACTGATGAGGCTGCCTGCTCCCCTAGATTTAGAATTTTGGAAACCATACAAACAGAGCTCCCCTCTTTTATAAGGTCGCTGTGAGTCAGAGTCGAGTCGATGGCAGGGGGGCTGGGTGCGTTAAAGGACTTTTCAAGGTGATGTTGATCCTTGCCTCTTTCTGCTCTCCATAGTGTAACCAGTCTTTCTGTGCAATCCTGAAATAGCTGAGCAGTCATGAAATAGCTGAGCATCGTAAAGAGCCAGCGGCCTCAGCTGAGGACGGTGTAGAGTCATTATTGCTCTCTCAGGCCTACACTATGATTTCTTGGGGATCCCTTTCATTTCTGTGAAAACGAGGTTTGCGCCAACTTCTGGGCGGCCTGTCACAAGGGTGACAATATTCATGAGGCCAGAGAATTGCAATTGCAGAAATACCAGTGAGCACCAGGAGCCTCAGGGACACGCTGGTGAGAGAATTTGGCTGCTACCAGAAAGGGCGGCCGTTTGACCCTCTGGTGCCTCTGTGGGAGCAGAGACCTGGCAATCCGCTCCTGCAAGGAGGTCAGCCAGGAAACACCACCAGGCAGCTCCACTTGGCCACGTCAAGGTCCCCGGTAGTCTCAATCACCTCTAAAGCACACAGCAACGGCAGCACCCATTTCGCAGCATGATAAAGAAGGCAAGCGAAAAGGCATTACCCAATACAATAACTCCCAAGAGCCCTAGTAGCACAGTGGCTAAGTGTCCAGCTGCTAAGCCAAAGGTGGGCAGTCAGACACCACCAGCTGCTTTGCAGTCTGCTTCCATCCACATTGACAGCCCTGGGAGCCCAGTGGGGCAGTCCGACTCTGTCCTACCTGGCTGCTCGGAGTCGTGCTCCTCATCTCGATGACCAAGCCAGTTTGGTTTGGTTGAATTTCAATTGCAAGGACTTTTATAACTGTGACAGAGGGTGGGTGGAGAGTCTGGGTTCTGGGGTCACATACAATCAAACCCACAGCCACATTAAGTTTCAGAAATGCGAAGCACAACTGAAGGTAAGAATTGACAGCTCTGCGTGTACTGTTGAGTGCCACGAGGGGCGGGCATTCAGAGCATATGGCTCTCCAAACTTATCTGACCACAGTATCCCTTTCTTGCTCAACATCCTGTTGGGCCAGTTTTGATACATAAACTATGGAGAGGACAGGCTTGAACTCTCACAGGCGGGGATTGGAGCAGGCATCTGAAGCTTTCTCTCCTTCAGATCTGAGAAACACTAAGGGCAAGCAGAATTTTCATAAGATGCTGTAAGTTTCTTTGGACTCAAAATGCTTAACAGTGCTGGTAGGTCATTTAGTTTTTCTGGAATAATCCTTAAAAGTGGGATTGATCTAGATCTGCCCTGTGTCCAGTAAGGTGCCTTTAATTTAATTTTTAAAATTCAGTTCCTCTGGTAAGGGTGACCTTTGAACAACAGAATGATAATAATTAATGCCACTGAACTTCACACGGGTAGACTGTTGAAATAGCAAATGAGATGTTACATATCTATTGGCCACAGTGAAAAACAAATTCAGTCCCTCCGTTGCACTAGCTATATGTCAAGTGCCCAACAGTCATATGTGGAGAGTGCAGCTAGACAACATTCTCATTGTAGGAAGGTCTATTCTAGATGATTTCTAGGGCACGTTCTGATTTTAGAATTCTATGATCCCTCCTAAGTTTGTTATAAGGACCTACGGGGGGTAGGGGTGGGGAAGAGCTCGATTAAAAGGTGATAGTATTACTTGAAGATTTTTCTGGCATTCTGGTGAGCCTGGAGGCAAGAAGTGTGAAGTAAGCCATTGCAGTTCCTTTCTGACTCATGATTCTATAATTGATCTCCTGGAACAACATGAACTGTCAAAACAATGGCTGGACCGAGTATTGTGCTGAGGCTCTTTCCCAGGCCACATGTGGCCTCAGCACAAAAAGAATGGAAAACATACCGCCCCTGTTTCTGTTGCTCCTGGCATCTGCTCATTTCTTGAGAAAGTCTGATCCACTTCAAAGCCAAACCAAATAAAAGCCTCTCCTGAGGCAGAAAGATGTCATTGGAAGGGTATTTCTTTGTGAGCTTCAAACAAAGGGGAAAGATAGTGCCCAGAGACCACTCACCTTAACCTGTGCTTGGCTGCAGGGTTAAGTGTCCTGATTTGTTCAAACGTCAAATCACTCAAAAATCCAGTCCCATCAGTCGTCCTGTCCACGGTGTTATCGTGCATCAAGATGGGGATCCCGTCCGAAGTAAACTCCAGGTCCAGCTCCACGCCGGTGGCTCCATTCTTAGCTGCCTTAACAAAAACATCGTCCATCTTAATGTCAGGTGGCCACGATTGTCGTCTTGCCATCTAGAGACCAGCAAGGTGTTCTTCCCAACATCCACTGCCCCACTCTTACCTCCCAAACCAGGGCAAATGAGGAGATGCCTGGGACTCCAGGTTTCTCTCTTGGCCCTACCTCGAGGTAGTTATGGCTCACAAATATGTAGACACGCTCCCACTTCCCCATACTGTGTTCACTGCAGTAGCTCAGGTGAACTCCTGAGCATGCTGATTAGTCAGGGATCTCACTATTTTGGGCACCAACAAGATGAATGGCCTTTGGGGGTGGGTTTTTTGGTTAGTTTAAATTCACCCCACTTCAATCTAAACAAAACTCTCCACAATCAAATCGATGAGCAACATCAATGATTAGCAGAAAATGAAGATGTTCAGGATTTTGTTTTACTTGGATCCACAAGTACCGTCCATGGAGGCAGCAGTCCAGAAATCACTCAATGGATTGCATGGGACAAACCTGTTGCAAGCCTCTTTAAAGTATTCAAATGCAAAGTGTTGTTTTGAGGACCAAGGTGTCCTTGACCCCCAGCGGGATCCTTTTGATCACCTAATAGGCAAGTGAAAGGAGGGTAATGAGTAAGGAAGACTGGAGAACAGTTACCCTATCTGAACTGCCCCAGGGAGTGAGCACAGCTGCCTGGGAAGAAGCCCAGCCAGAATGCTGCTTAAACGCTAGGAGGGTGAGATGTGTCTCGTGGACTTGGGGCATGTGATCCAGAGGAACTTGAAAAAGTCATTGAAAGAGACCCTCAATGGGATGGGCTTACAGCGGCCTCATGCACAACAACAATAGTGGGAATGGCACGGACCAGGTAGGGTTTTGTTCTGCACAAAGCCTGTTTCTAGCGGACATTACATTAGGTTGATAGGAGTAGCACTGGCTACTAGGCAATAAATGGGTAAGCCTGATGAGGCATCCTGGAATTTTCTGGAGGGGTGGGGAAGATCATCTGAACATTCAGTTTTACAGGACAGGTTCCCCTGGACTCACTCTCACAAGTCAGTATCTGCTCCCTCATTACAATGGATGAAATGCTCATTGGGATCCAGGTTTCAGTTTTTAAATTATGGTTTATTTCAAATATATAGAGCTTGTATAGTAAATTAAGATTTGATAGAGGTCAACATTTTGCCATAGGAACCTGAAGGAGGCCAGGGGCTAAGTGCTTATTTGCTAACAGAAAGACTGGTGGGTCAACCCCCCCAGCTGCTCCATGAGAGAAAGATGTGGGAGTCTGCTGTCACAAAGAAACCCTGTGGGCCAGTGCTCCCATGACCCAAAGATATCACCAGGCATTGGAATTTACTGGGCAGCAGTTAGTTTATTCTGTTTTAAATGTTTTTACATACTTGATCCATACAACTCTGTGACCGGTACTATTACTAGTCCCATTTTACAGATACAAAACTGAAACAAAGAGACATTAGGAAACTTGTCTTGGGTCACACAAGGTGGATGATGATAGACATTGCATTCTCCTCCATCACTGTTAGCATCAGTAGTAGCTCGTCCCTTTCCCTGCCTGCCCAGGCCAGTCACCGTTAGGTTAAAGTTAGTGTGTGTCCTACTATTGCCTGATATGGCCTTTATATACGGCCCCTTCCCAGCCCCCACAACAGGACTGTGCTGGGAAGATCGGTTTTGTAGTACAACTTTTCTCTGCTAGACAAGCCTCGAGCATTGAGCAACTTGCTCTGAGCTAGTGCACCCAGTGGCTTCTCCTGGGAAGGTTTTCCCTGGTTACAGTGAATTTTTTCGTGAAAGTAACTTCATTTGAACCTCATTTTGTGTATGTGTGTATGTGTATGTGTGTGTGTGTGTGTGATGGGAAATTTAAGAGAACAGTGTAGCTGTGAAATTTTGTTTCCTGCTCAGGAAAAATTCTCCAGAAACTGTTGTGACACTGAACACAGCTTACAAGGCCAGAGCTATGGGAAAACTCAACTGTACAAGTGTTTTTCTCTTTTCAAAAAAGGTGAAGGGTCAATTGATGACAAACCTGACAAACTTCTGGACATCATCAACTTCCTGAATGGGCAAAATGTTGACTTGTAGTACATTTGGAGTATGTTCCACCAGGTCAGACTGTTGATCAAGCTCACGCCCTCCCTCCCACTCCACCCCCCACCCCCCAGAAGAATGCACTTCAGAGGACAGCAAGGCAGGTACAGCTTATGAAGAGGGAGTACATCTGATCAGAGTACGCAGGAGAAAATGAAGAGGGAAAGAGTGTGGAACATATGCTGGCCCACCAAGCCCTGAGGACACTATTTCTGCTCAGAGTCAATGCACAGAGGGGACCAAAGGGCCAGCCCCACCACGGGATTCTCTTTCACGGACCCATAGCACTATGGGGAACAACACTGAAGACACAGGGTGGGACTTGTACCTGATCTGACCCCACCACCTCAGGACGAAAAACTAAAGGCGTGACACAAAGCAGCAAGGGGTGCGAAAGCACTGAAGTCCCTAGGGAATACGAACAATAATCTCTGGGGCAGACTCCACTGAAAAACACTCCTAAAGGTCAACAAACCGACCTGGAACTATTTATAGGCTTCTCTTTTTCTTTCTTTTTTTTGTTGTTGTTGTTTTCTTTGCTTTGCTTTGTCTTCCTTTTTATGCTTATTATTGTCTCTGCATGTCTATCTAGATAAGATAGATGGGATAACAATTCAGAGGAGAAAACAACAGGACCTATGGAAAGGACAAGGGAGAGGTGGAGGTGGGCAAAGGAAAGGGATGCCAACAAACCCAGGGACAAGGGAACCAGTGTAAATATATTTATATATAATGATAAGGAACTAGGTCTATGTGCATATACTAATTAAGTATTAAGTCAGCATACTAACATCGGGGCTCTACCCAAGTACTTCTTTAATGCAATAACACTTTGTTCTAGGAATCCAGCTTCTGTAATACTCACCTTCCCAACACAATCAGTTGAAGAAAAATGGTTGTATAAGCAAATGTGGTTTCTAACTATCAAAAAATAGCTTAAATCTGGGGATTTAAAGGATTGAAGGCAAACGAGCAGCCATTTAGCTGAGAAGCAACAAAGCCCACATGGAAGAAACACATCAGCCTATGTGATCACGAGATGTCAATTGAAACAGGTATCAATCATCAAAGACCCAGAAAAAAAAATCAAATTGATGTAAATAAGGGGGGAGGGAGAGTGCAGGTTCAAAGCCGATCTGTACATAAATGGACATCCCCTTACAGAAGGTCACAAGAAAGATGAGTCAGTCAGGGTGCACTATAGCACCAACAAAACATACAACTTTCCTCTAGTTCTTAAATGCTTCTCCCCCCAACTATCATGATCCCAATTCTACCTTAAAATAACAGCTAGCGGGCTGAGCCCGGTGGTGTAGTAGTTGTGCGCAGGACTGCGGTCCACTGGGATGGAGGTTCAATTCCAGCAGTGCGGCTGGGCCTCCTACTCCCACCGCCGGAGAGCAGTGATGCCCAAAAACAAAACAAAACAAAAATAACAGCTAGGGCTGAACCCTGGTGGCGCTGTGGTTGTGTGCAGGGCTGTGGCCCATAGGGTTGACGGTTCAAATCCAGCAACAGCTCTCCAGGAGCAAGGCTGGGCTTCCTACTCCCACCAGGATAGTGATGCCACACACACACAAAAATAATAATAAAATAACAGCTAGACCAGAACATGTATACTAGTACAGATACAAAGCTCCTACCATAGGGAATCCAGGACAGATAAACCTCTCAGGGCTAATAATGAGAGTAGAGATACCAGCAGGGGAAGGGGAAAGGTAAAGGGAGAAAGGGGGAACCAATCACAATGATCATCATATAAACCCCTCCTCCAAGGGAGATGAACAATTGAAAAGTGGGTGAAGGGAGGTAGCAGATGGTAAAAGATATTTACATAATAATTTATAATTCATCAAGGATTCATGAGGTAGGGAGGGTGAAGGAGGAAAGGGGGAAAATGAAATACCAAAGGCTCAAATAGAAAATGTTTTGAAAATGATGCTGTCAGTTGTATGAGACCCCAATTAAATGATTTAATTTTAAAAAAAGAAAGAAAACTATGCTGGCAACATATATACAAAAAGACTTGACACCATGAATGTATGTGTGGATTGTGACAAGCTCTGTAAAGACCCCCCGTTAAAATGGGATGGGCCAGGGTCAAATCGGGCAGCCCCCTGGAGCAGGAAGCCCCTTGCACCCCTTTGCACCGGCCTCCCAAGGAGGAGATGAACAACTTGCTGAACTTTGTAATCCCTGCCTCTAGCATCTCACGTGCTCCCTCTCTGACATTGCGGGAAACAAATTTGTGAAACAAGATGATTTGCTCATAGGTCTTCTCCCACCCCAAAACTTGCATACGCAGCCCAAGAAACTTCCCCTTTATTAGCCCACATGTCTGTAGCTCAAACCACACACACACACACACACACACACACACACACACACACACACATATGTATGTATGTATGTATATATTTCCCACCACCCCAATACCCAGTGCGGCTTCCCTGACCTAATTCTTGGCCTCGGGGCTGCCCAGGAGCTCAAGATGCTCCTGTCTGTCTGTCTGTCTGTCTCTTTCTCTGCTGTCCCTTCCCATCCCCAAAGTCCTTCATTATCTCCAATAAAACCTATGTATTTGCATTTCATCCCTGAGTTCTGTCTCCTTCCTGTGGCTCCATCTCAACCTCTCAAAAATGATTCCAAAAAAGATTTTGTAACAGTGTGCAACAAAAAAAGGCCTGATTTGTGGC
>PVJH01024546.1:0-32577 GCA_004026705.1 Nesogale talazaci
CCTTCCTCTAGTTCCCATGCTGCCTCCCACCCACTATCATGACCCCAATTCTACCACATAAATCCAGCTAGACCAGGAGATGTACAGTGAAGATGGAAACATGGGAAACTTAGGATAGATGATCCATCAAGACTAGTAATAGGAGTGGTAATACCAGGTGGGTGGAGGGATGGAGGAATAGAAAGGGAGAACCAACTTCAGGGATCTACACGTAGCCTCCTCTCTGGGGCATGGACAACAGGGAAGTGAGTGTTGGGACACATTTAACAGGGAAGTGAGTGTTGGGACACGTTGTACAGTATACAGGATAAAAAAATAATTTGTAAATTACTAAGGGTTCAAGGGGAAGGGGGGAGGAAAGGTAATATAGGGAGCTGATAATGGGGGCCTGGAGGGAGAATGTTTTGAGAGTGATGATGGCAATGGGTGTGTAAAAGTGGCCTGCATACAACTGATGTTGTTAGGGATTGTGATGGGAGTTGCATGGGCCCCCCAATAAAATGATTCATTAAAAAGGAAGGGGAGGAGGGGAAAGGGGAGTTTTTTTTTTAAAGAGGAGCTTGTACCAAGGGCTCAAGTGGAAAATGTTGGGAAATGTATGTGGCAACATGTGTGCAAATGTGCTTGATACAAATGATGTACTGAATGTTGTAGTAGCTGTAAGAGCCCCCAATAAAATTTTTAAAAAAAAAAGAAAAAAAATAGCTCCTCTAGAAAGAAGGCAGAGATATAATGAGGAATATATAAATGAGAGGATAAGGTTTTTATCTGAAATTTGTGACTTAAACCAAGGCTGATCATCCCATTCAGTATAGCACATTTCCTGTCTTTCTCTTTCTCTTTATAGAAGTATGATATATTTTTGGCTATTGCTTTTCATTTTTATTTTTATAACAGGTGCACATGTGCATTTTCCTTGTTTTAAACAAAAACTACTTATGAAAAATGACAAGTGTACACAAGACTAGAAAAATGGTGCACTTCCATGTTCTCCAACTCAGCTCCAAACCCATTGTCAATATTTTGAATTTTTTTTTTCATGCAAAGGGGCCCTGATGGCTTGGTAGTTATGCATTAGTCTGCTAACCTCCAGGACAATTGCTCAAAAACTACCAGCTGCTCTGAGGAAGAAAGATAAGGCTTTCTACTCCCTTAACGTGTGACAGTCTAAAAACCGACAGCAGCAGTTCTACTCCGTCCTAGGAGGCAGGTATGAGTTGGACTCTACTCAGCGGCAGTGACTTTGGCTTCATTTCATGGGAAGGAGCTCTGGAGGCTGTGATCTAAGTACGGGCCTGTTAACAGCAAGGTCTGCATTTTGAACCCGGCAGCCAGTGTAAAGGAGAAAAATGGGACTGTCTGTGCTCATAAAGATCCACAGACTCAGGAGTCCTACATGGAAGTGCTCTTTAGGATCATGGTGAGGGAAAATCGATGGAATGAGTTAATGTAGCATATTACATCAAACCGCAGGGGTTTTGTTTGACCAATTTTAAATGTGCACTCTGGAGACATTTCTGAAAATATTTTTTTGCCCCTTCTTGTGCTAAATGCACCAAAGGAGTCTTCTGGAGTTTGTTCATTGCTTCTTCGAATAAGTAAGAATTTGTGGATTTTGTTCATAACAAAGAGTCTGCTATGAGTTGGATAACTACTTGCAGTTTAAAAAAAAGCTTAAATATGGAAATACAATGCAAATTCAGAAATTACTGGACTCAAACATAAACAGGTTCATTAAACTCCCAAAGCCAAACTCCTTGGCCGTCGAGTGGATCCTGGCTCCTGGTGACCATCGAGGACGGGATAGCAATCCCACTTGGGTTTCCAGGATGGCAATCTCTATCGGAGCAGAAAGCTTCCTCTTTCTCCTGTCGATAAGCTGGTGGTCTTCAACTGCTGACCCTGTGGTGAGTAGCCCAACGGTGAGACTCCTGGTAGCCCAACTACCCGCTAGTGTACAAAGTGAACCTATCTGCCGTAATGCTACTCACATCAGAAAATAGTATTATCCAGGCTACCTTCACTTCCCATCTATCACCACCACCGTACCAACCTGTCTGATTTTGAGCTCCATCGAAACAGATTCACACAGTACATGTTGTTATACTCTTTCGTGCCTGGCTTAATTTGCTCAACCTGCATTCATGTACTTTTTATCTCAGTATACATTTTTTTTTCAAAGAGTGAATACAACCTGCTACCGATGAATATTTGAGTTGTTCCCAGAATTTTAACATTTTGATAATGCTATTACAAATTTGTTGTACCCATGGTTAGATTACATATATGCATTTCTGTTCCATATTAATCCAGGGGGAGCATTGTTTGACCATAAAGGAATGTTTAGTTTGACAGATCTGGGAAAACAATTTTCTCAAGTGGGAATCTGAATTTACATTCCTACCAGAAGTGCATAAGTGTTCAAGCGACTCCATAGACTTGGTATTTTCATTTTCGTGGATGCGTGTGGCAGTCATATGCTTATGCTAATTTTATGATCGAAATATGGGGGTGGAATCTAGCCTGTTAATCTGGAGATAGCCAGATTGAGTAGCCCATTGATAGCCCATTGAGTAGCCAATGCGGCCACTATGTGGGCATGGCTTTCTCCTGAGACTTCTGGGAAATCTTGCGATATTTCCCTCGTGAAGATGAGAAGCTACCTTCCCCTGTTGTTGGGAGTAAGTCTCAGAAGCGATGAGTCACGGAAAAGACAAGATGGCAGCGTCCGAGAAGCTGGAGGAGCCGGCGGGTGGACCACACGGCTTTGCCCTGATGGAGCCAGACCTCTGAAGCTGGAGCGGCATACTGTTGATGGACCCTGAGCCCTTGAAGGGAGGAGCCATGGGGAGACCCCTGCCAGTGCTGGGACTCTGCACCCACTGACCTGTGACTTCGTGAGTCAGAAGGAGACTTTGTAGACTGATTTCAGGCATATGGGTTAATATCGGACTTATGACTTTGTACTGGACTGGATTGGGATGCCTTCTTAGTGTCACATTCCCTTTGTATATAAACCCTTTTATGTCCATATGCGTGTCTATGAAATTTGTTCCTCTAGCCTACCCGGACTAACACAATGGATTATATATGTGTGCATAATTCTATGTGGATTAGATTCAGTTTGTAATTCCTTAATGGCCAAGGGGGTAACCAAGTTGACTATCTTCCCTTATGTTTATCGACCAATTCAATAGACTCTCTTGTGAGGTGCCTGGTCAAATTAGTTACTCAAATGCTAAAGAGCTCTTCAATCGCTGTTGTATAATTAGATTGTAGAATTTGGTTAAATAATTTGTCTGTGAATACTTTCTCCACTCTGCACACGGGCCCTTTATTCCACCATAGTCTACTCTTTGCTGCCGTTGGGTGCTGCCCCGTCAACCCTATTGCATAGCTACCCTGTTAGGGAGAGTGGGATTTTCTCATTGTGTTTCCCAGGCGGGCATATGCACAGGAACAGGTGACCTGGTCTTTTCTCCGGGAGAGCCGATGCGTGGAATCAAACTACAAAGCTTCCAGTTAAAATCCAAGTGCTGAACTGCTAGACCATCGCGTTTCTTTCAATCTTTGTAGAGTCCTGGGACTTGCAAGAGCTCTCCTTAAGATTAGACTTTTAGCTTACTTATTTGCCAGCACTTCAAGGGGAGCAAGGCCTGTCGTTCTGTGTTACCTCTGCGTTTCAATCTTGGCTTCACTGTGAGTCCTAAACTCTAATTTTTATCTCCTCTGCCTCCTGAAACTGCTAAAAGTTCTAGGTCACTGCATTCTGCTTGGTTTCTCAGCCCATACTACTTAAGGAATGGCAATATCTTGAGTGAAAAATGGAAAAGACTGGCAGGCTCACTTGAATTCCGTTTGCTTCTTTGTGTGATCTCGAGACCCGTCACTGGAGTACTTGGCTGTTCTCCAATGTCTTCAGACAGCTGGGTATTTTTAAAATATTATGTTCTTTTTATAGTTGTTTTGTGAAAGAGCCCTAACTTTGATATAAGTTGTTTCATGAGTGGAAGCTGACTCTGGATGTGGAATTCATCATTGAGATTTCTTTCTGAAATATTATTCACATTTGGTGGGTTAAAACATACTTTGGTGGTAAGAGATCCAAGACTTCTATCAGATTATTAAAGAAACTGTGATAAAATAAAATGTGAAACTACTGATGTTGTCACTGTAGGGTGACTTATTAAAGTTTTAGAAATTATATATACATAGATTCAGTGTATAGTCAATTATCTCATTTGTCTGTGAAAACTGCACAATGAATTAGAAAGACTGAAGATGCATCTGGTGAAGAATATTGAAAATAGCAATGTCAAGCAAATACAAGCAAATCTCTGTTGGGGGAAGATACAACCAGAATGCTTTTTTGCAGCAAGGGAGGAGAGACCTCCTCTCCCAAACTTTGGACTTATGACCCAGAGAAAGCAGTCCTGGAAAAAGGCAATCATGTTAACTGAAACAGAGGACTACTGGAAAAGAGGAAGACTTGCAGTAAGAGACATCGACACAGGGGTTGCAACAATGAGTTCAAGGCAATAAGCAATTGGAAGGATGGTCCAGGGCTAAGTGCTGCCGTACGTAGGACTATGAGTTGGCACCCCCAAGACAGCACTTAACAACAGCAGCATAGGCTCGATATCAAATACACTGTCCTGAACATACAGCTATCCAGTCTTAAAACATTTAAATATCCCAAATGACATTGACACAATATGGAGAAGTATACAGAAGGGCTTCAAAAATTTTCTGAAAAAAATGAAATCAAAAGATCAGGGAATTTCATTACACACTGCACACATCTCCTTGTGTAGTGATTGCAATGGGTACTATATGAAGATCAATATTGAAACCAAAGCAAGGAGCCTAATAATTATAAATAAAAATCACTCTAAGTTATCCTTAAAAAAATTTCTCCCAATCTTGAAACATACCTAGTTGATACCTTTGCATTTGAAGCCTTGAAAAGCAGCCAGGAGAGAGAGCTAAAAAGCTGATCGACAGATAATAGGTGGATAGGTAATGACTTTCTTAAAGGTTATTAACATAGGGCTAAGAGTGTCTATATGCAAGACTCAAATCATCTAATGTAGAGAAGATGTACCTTTTGCAAGGACATGATGAACTGGCTTTAAAATAGAAGAAGAGGAAGTGGCTCAGGATAATAGGGCGGAGTCCAACACTTGCCATCCAAATAATAGAGACGACAAGAAGAGAAACACAGGGAGAAGAGAGCAACACGTCAGTGAGGTTGAGGGTGCAAGTGTTCTCCGAAAGTCTGTAGCCAAACAGATCCCTGACCAGTCTTTGTGCCTCTTCCCTTTGGACCTTGAAATCTCCAAGTCAGTAGATCGCTTCATTTGTCTCCTGAGCAACAGCTCGTGTGTTTGAACCAATGCAGGGTTAACCACAAAGCCAGTTGCATAATGCTTCCCACTACTGCTACAAAGATTGGACACCAAGGTAATAGCCCTCCTGTGTTCAGAACTGTTTGCAACTATTTTGCTTTGGGTTGAGTTTGGAGGCAGTGCCATCCCCATGCTGGCAAAAAGAAGAGGATGCTCACCAGATTTAAGATCATTCAACTGGTAAACTAGCTCCAAGACAGTAACGGCTGCTGCTTTAATCATTAATAGGATAGCCATTTCTATAAGCTGGGAGATGGACCCAAACACTTGAGCTTGGTCTTTCTTTCATTAGAGATCAATTCATTGGAGAAGAGCTAGCCGTCCACCATGGCACTGTCACATGTCAAGCTGCTGATAAGCAGCAGCAGAGCGTGAGCACTGTTCTAGCCGTGTGTCACTTACACACAGAAGAGACAGCTCATCAAGTCAGACAGTGATTAACAGAACGCAAACATAATGCAGGCCTAAGAAATCACACCAAGGTACTCTTGTTTGCCAGGCCTGTGTGACTTCCAGCAGACAACTACATAAATAAGAAGGACAGCTACCTTCTGAAAATATTTGGAGTGTGACTCTTCAAATAATTTATAAACCTCTTTATGGTTTTCCAAAAGCCTTTGTGCTCCTGAAAATTAATGTTCTGATTTAATGGACATTCTGTTGGTCTTGCAATACAGATCTTTGTCATTACTTTGTGACTCAAATTTTCACTTACTGTAATTGTATGAACAGGGCAGGAGGTTAGTCAGGGTTGGAATTGAAAAATACACATTTCTGGAGGACTATGAGATCAAACAACATCCAAATGTCTATGTTTAAGAAATATTTTAAAGCAATACATTACCCAGCAGGGATATCTAATCTGTTTCAGTTGAATTCAAGACAAACATATTTTATAATGGATTCAAATTCTCAGAGGAAGAAAAAGGAAATAATTGTAAGCTAAATTGACTAAATAGTAGAGCAGTCAGTGGGAAAAGAATGATTTTAATGATTATTGGCAATCTTTTTAGGACTTCTAAGTTATTTTGTATACTTGAAAACATTCTGTATACCTTTACTATGGAATATATTATACTAGATTGGAATTATTTCTTTCCTTAGGGCTTTCCATAGATAAACGTGGATACTTTTTCAAAAAGGAAGGTTTTGAAACTTTATTATTGTACCCCTTTCTTTAATTCATAATACAGACATTCAATCAATACTGTCAAATGGGTAATTAATGATCCTGTACTGTGTTACCATTGGAAAACCATTAATAAAAACTAAAGTGCAGTACTTTCTGATAATTCTAAGCATTTACCAGGATAAAGTACTTTGGGATAGTACATAGATACATATACACATACATAATCACAATATGTGAAATATATATTATATATGGTTTATATATTGTTATATGCTGGTTCTCACCTCGAGTGCACAAAAAAGGTGAGAGGAGAAGAATCCAATTCTTAGTCACAGATTTAAGAGACCATTCTGATTCAAGTCCTCCCACCCTCGTTTTTAATCTGATATGAAACAATAGAAACTGTCCTGAACATAAATCACTGTCTCTACAGACCTCCTTCTTTTGTCTCTTCGAGCCTCTACCATCACGTTGGCACCACCACTGCAAGACCTGAAACTCCTTTTCTTTGTGCCAGTGAGTGTGTTTTCCAAAGAAGACTACAGCCGTCTGGTGATTGGAAGACAATGCACCCTACCTTCACCCTGGTGGCTCAGAAGTGATTGTATTTTTTCATCAATTAAAAGATCATGTAAAACAGGGCAACTTCCTCATGCTTTTTAATAAGTTGATGCAGACAGAGCTCGGACACAACGTGATTTGAATTTCTGACCGTGCTTCTGATTCATTGTCATGTTGACACACTTTCTCATTGGAATTAGATGACTACCTCAAAGTGTGGAGTCTGGAGAACGCTATGAGTGAAGAGGGAGTGGGTTTGACCTTTGTTTTCTAAGATGGAGAGAAAGGAAAGAATAACCCATTAGTTAAATATCCTGCTAGACCAGAGAAGTCAGGGGAGGGGCTGTGTTGAATTAATAGAGCATTCTTGTTTTTAACAATGTGGGTTTTTCCAAGACAAAATGCTCTATTGAAGCTATTTCTGCTTCAATTTAATCATCTAATAAGACTACAAATCTTAGTGTCCTACTTAACTTTAGTATACACACAAACAGATCAAAAGGCTATCATTTCATGGGGCCATATAAGTCACCCTTGATCTTGACTGGCAGCTGCAGAAGATAGTATACAATGCTGATGAACGATACCAAAGCATGCTTATTTTCTCTAACACTGTTTCCAAAAATTGATACAAGGATTACTGAAGTTTTGAAAATGCTAATATGATTTGTTACATGCTAGAGCTTAAATGACAAGAAGTGAAGGTAAGCAGTGGGCTGCTATCTAGGGCCCAGTGGTGTGAACTTACCAATCTTTCTTTGGGAGAAAGAAGAGACCATCTAAAGATCCACATTCTTGAAAATTCTATAGAGAAGTTCAAATTTGTCCTTGGGGTTCATCATGAGTTGAAATCCACTGGACAGCAGTGGTTTATTTTGTTCTTATTGTTTAGAGAAAAAATTGGATTAAAAAGAATTGAGCTCTTTGATGCCCGGCACCAGATCTCTTGGACACCTTGTGGTCACACAGGTGGGTCGGCTTCTTCCGTGTGGGGTATAAATGAGGGGGAATACAGATTGGGGACCCAAAGCCCATCATTAGGTGAAGCAATATCCCTTTACAGAAGGGTCCCAGGGAGGAGATGAGCCAGTCAAGGTACAGTGTAGTAACAATGAAATATGCAACCTTCCTCTTGTCCTCAAATGCTGCCTCCCACCCACTATCATGATCCCAATTCTACCTTACAAGCCAGCTCGACCAGGGGATGTACACTGGAGTCAGAAACATGGGGAATTCAGGATAGAGGACCCCTTCAGGACCAGTGGTGGGAGTGGTGAGACTGGGAGCATGGAGTAGAGAGGGGGAACCAATTGCAGGGATGTACATATAACTTCCTCTCTGGGGTATGGACAATAGGGAAGTGGGTGAAGGGACACATTGGACAGTGATGATATGAAAAAAGCAATAACAATTTATAAATTATTAAGTGTTCATTGGGGAGGGGGAGGGGAGAGAGATGGGAAATATGGGGAGAGCTGGTGCTGGGGGCCTAAGTGTTTTAGAGGATGTTTCGAGAATGATGATGACAACAAATGTGCAAATGTGGTATACATATAATTGACATATATATTGATCGTGATGGGAGTTGTATGAGCCTCCAATAAAATGATTTCTTTAAAAAAAGGAAATTGAGTCCACAGTTCTTTAAAATGATCCACTTTGCAGTGATTTTGTTACGGCAGCCCAGGAAACTACGAACAAACTCACAGTCTCTCCATATTCTTTAGGAGGTTTTGAAATATACTGATGTCAGAAATGGATTTAGAGAGAAATAGAGTGATGTCTATAAATGTAGATGATTGGATGTGAAGGTCCTTGAAATAATATTATTAAAGATAATTAAAACATTCCTGAACCGATTCTGATGTGCTGTTAGGATTCAGAGCTGCTGAATGCATTATGCAAACCTTAAAAATAAAATATTTGAATGCGATGTTTTTTTTTTCTTATGACACTTCATTTTAGAAGAACTGAATGTAAAATAGAGCTGAATGAAAAGACAGTGGGTCATCGGGCCAGCAGTTTCAGCAGTTTCGGGCACACAACATTAACAGACAGGTGCAAAGTCAAGCTGCAAACTCAGTTTTGTCTCCGAAGACTTATTAGCAGGCAAAGAAAGTCAATGAACAATGTAAAAAAATGATTTAAGCCCTGCCACTGCCATTCTATCTAGGGGCAAGCTCTGTCAAAGACTATTTAGTGCATCGCCCTATTACCACCAACTTATCACCATCTGTTCCTTTTGTATCTGCCTCTCTTTTTGCTGAAAGGAAATGTTTCCCACTATATTATTAGGTCTCCTATTATACACACCCATTCTGTGGTTTGAATATCAGCGCTCTGCCAGGAAAGGGCCTAATATTTGTCCTCCAAACGTCCCCTCCACTCTCACTACTTGTTACACTTCCAAAGCACTACCGACTTGCCACTTCTGGGATTTCTCTGCAACATGGCTAAATGAGAAAAAAGATGATATTAAAGCTATGAGCATTCCGCCATCCCAACCCAGGCTATTTTTGTTTCTTCACCTCTATCAGGGCACCTGTTATGATTTTAAGAGACCTCTTCTTAGAACATCTGATTTCTGCAGCTCTTCCCCCTGGAGTAAATCCATTTATTACAGGGGCTGATGATATCTGTGCTTGATTTTCAGAGGTGAGTTTTTCATCCCCGGAAGACCACAAGGAAATTTCAGCTTAAATATATGGATGCAAATAAGTAAAAATCTGCCTAGCACATTTCATCCTGATTCCAGAGGAACTTTCAACTTTCGATTTCTCATCAGAGAAGTGTCACACATAGAATGGGCGATCCAGAGACTGATGTCAGCGACGGCACCACTGCATCTGGCTTTGTCCTTGGGTAGACCTTGGACTATGTTTTATTATTATTGTAAAAATATAGTTAACACATTTGCAAAATCAACAACCCTCATGTGTCAGTGACATCAATTACCTCAATCAAGACATAGAACTTTTTCATTAACCAGTCTTTCATACTTGTCATTGCCACTTATTTACTCGGACTGGCTCGAGTGTGCTCTTCCTGTAGCAGAACTAGTGTAGACAGTCCATGCATAACCCAGAGTGGTTACTCATATTCCATTATCATACTGCACAGTCAAAAAATGAAAATGGACCATCTTCAGGAACATTTCTGTTGCATGCAGTCTATGGCACATCAGCATACATCTCTGAATAGAATTATGTGTGGAAGGGAAAAAAGCACTTGACAGTTTCACTTATGCAGTATTTTTATCTACTCTAAAAGGATACTTGACCTGAAAGTGTATAACAGGGCTTAAGGGGCAATCTTTTTGAGTGTTCATGGAGAAATCTCTGAGTTGGCTTCTCTGAATATTTCTTTATAAATTACTATGGAGAAGCTAAGTTAATTTTCCTAATTAAGAATGTCCCTGGATAAAGTCACCTTAATTTGCTGCTTGGTGATTCTTCGAGAACATTGCTTGACCTGCAGGAAGTTCACTTCAGTGTGTGCAATCCTTGGAACCATATGAAAATGTCACTGCCCTATGTACAAAGTAGGGAGATGACTGAGCTTAAAGAATTACAGCTTAGTCAAGAGAAGAAACGTGTTAATCAAGAAAGGCAGCACAGTACAGATTATGAGATCAATTAATATATCTAGATTTATTAATTGAAAGTGAAGCCTTGTTACTCCACCAATTTTAAACTTACACATATATAATATGACACTTAAATGTAGGTGCACATCAAAAAAATAAAAGTAAAGATGAATCTGCATAAGCTAAACATTCCATTAGGAAAGACCAAACTGTAGAGCAGTGATTCTCCACCTTCCTCATGCTGTGACCCTTTAATACAGTTCCTCATGTTGTGGTGACCCCAGCATAAAATCATTTTCATGGCTACTGTTGTGAATTGTAATGTACATATCTGACATGCAGGATGCATTTTCATTGTTACAAATTGAAGGGAGTTCAATATAAAGCATGGTCACTAATCAAAAACAAAATGTAATGATATATTGTGAAACATTTATGTGTTTTTCTATGGTCTTAGGCGAGTTCTGTGACAGGGTTGTTTGACCCCCTAAGGGGTCACAGCCCACAGGGTGAGAACCGCTGGTGTAGAGGGTACCATGCTTAGTAAAGGGTCGGGGGTGGGGGCGGGGAGAAGAACTTCAATGAAATAGATTGACATAGAGGCTTCCACAAAGGGTTCAAACAGAGTAATTATGGTAAGGCTGAGGCAAGGCTGGGCCCAGAATGATACAATTGACTGAGGACACTTAGCAATAATGACACATATAGAGAGAAAGTAGAGTGGCCCGACTGGAGTTCCTGGAAGTATGACATCTGGAAATCCTGGGCGCCTGGGTGGTAAATGGGAGGACTGGAAGGAGACTTTTTCATTTCCTCTCCTTTATAGTACTGTCTTGTAAAGCTGTAGGATTTGAAGTTCAAGGATAGATTCTGAACCCCCAAACCAGCAGTCAGTGGTGTTAATTCCAACTTATCACGACGCATGTGTGTCAGAGCAGAACTATGTTCCAGGGGTTTTTCAGTGTTTAATGTTTCATTTAATGTTTCACCTTTCTCTGAGGTGTTTCTCAGTAGACTTGAACATCCAGTCTTTGGTATAAATAACCTATCTATAGCATTCAAGTATGTTACTGTCACAATCATACAAAACGGGCAGCAAGGCTACAGGCAGAATTGATAGGGCTGACAGGCACACTCACTCCCTTAGCCCTTGACTCCCCAGTAAAGTCAATAGCAGCTGATGGAGGGGAAATTGTATTTCTAGGAAATATGAGGACTATATATATTTAGAGAGGGAGAAGAGACAACACCAACACAGAACAACCAATTACTAATAAATACAGCCCTTCACTAAGCAATGATTCCAATGATTCACTTATGAATTACACAAATAATGACTGTCTGTCTTATCCAAGGCACTGTGATCATATCTAAAACCCTTTGCTAGAATGTTTGCCAAGAATATTATCAAATATCACTCATAAAATTGGGCTGTGCCCTGGTGGAGTAGTGGTTGAATGCAGTACTGCAGCCCACTGACTTGGCGGTTCAAATCCAGCAGCAGCTCTCCAGGAGCAAGGTTGGGTCTCCCACTCTCGCCAGAGGGCAGTGATGCCACAAAAAATTGCATAAAAAGCTTACCATTCCAGAAAACACACTAAACCTGTCTTCTCTAATTTTTCTCCTTTGTGCTTATTTAATGTTTAATTTAGAACAGTATTTACCTTCTTAAGTAATTACCTTCTTAAGGCGAGCTGCTAAAAGTTTCAAAGTTGTACTGTGATATAGTTGTAGCAAAAGTAAATACCCAGGCGCTAATATCCTCTGTATGAGCAAGTTATCAATCACACCCCAATCATTGCACAGAGAGAAGTATGCATGAACATTTGGAATGTACTTCAAGTATATCAACAGATATGGTGGCATGTAAATGGGGCAAAGTAATGAAACATCTTGGATGTAACCAGGCACCTTGGGGAAACAAGTCCCTGGGAACTCAAGACCAGGGTGGTGAGGGACACCAAGACCAATCAGCATAACATAGTCCACAAAGTCTACATACTACTTTGGTGAGTAGTGACTGGAATCTTAAAAATTTGTGAGTAGCTATCTAAGATGCCATCAAGAGGAAAAAGCGACAAATCAAGACATAGAGAGAGGAAAAAAAGAGTGTTGGAATGCTAAGACATGTATAAACAATGAACTCAATAGACTAATGGTTTCTGAGAACATCAGTAGCCATGACCCTAACATCAGAGAACGAGATAGTGCCAGGTCACCACTACAACTGGTCAAAAAGGAATCATGTTTGAAAATCCTGAGAAGAGTGGGAAGAAAGGTATGAGGCAAAACTCAACCTTATTGGTTAGATAAAAATGGCTGGAAACTCCTCAGTTTATGGTCCTTAGCCATACTTTGGGCGTGGAACAGAACTTATCTCTGATGCTCAAATTTCAAACATTGGCTAGTGCTATATGGGGAATAATAACGCTAATGATGAGTGTACATACACCTTAAAATAATCAACCATCGAGAGCAAAAGCATTAGGAAAGATCCAGAAGCATTAGGTAAGAAGGGAGGATGAATACAGGAAACAGAATAAGTGATGCTACACTGTGGAGATTACAGTCAATGACATAAAACAAAACATATATGGACCATTCAATATAAAACTTATGATCTGTTCTGCAAATCTTCACTCAATTTCCAATAGAAAGATAAATAGTCACAGAATCTGATAGCCTCAACTTTCTTCAAGGAGCACTCTCATGGTTTGAACTCTCAAACTTTTGGTTAGCAGAGTAATGCTTAACCTACTGTAAAACTAGGGCTACTTCCAAGAATGAAAAGACAAAGTAATCTGTTCTAATCAAGAAGAAAGCTTAGGAAACCCATGGGTAGCTCTAATCTATTGTATGAGGTCCCTATATGAATCAACTCAACAGCATACAAAAATAATTGTAGGCATATGTGAAGACATAGCTGCAGAATAAAGAGATATGCATCCTGGAAATTGAAAATACAAACACTTAGGTTTAAAACATTTGGGGAGACCGAGAGAGCTAGGGAAGTGAATATAATAATAATGATCTATTCCATTGGCTCACCTGCTTTGTTCTTTCTAGTTGGAGAGAGATATGTTGCAGATTGAGATAAATGCACACACCTTCATATGACCTATATTAAACTTGAGTTAAGAGATGGCTTTTGATGGGCCTTGTCAGTTTTATAAAAAGTTATTTCAGCAACTATTTTGCAGTGTCTCTCATGACACCCTCACACACAAGACAGAGATGAATGAGTGGAATGATAATCGGGTTGAACAGATGCAAAGCTAGTTGAACCACTGTATAAAGAGTCTGAGATTAGTGGATCAGTTTCACCCTGGCAAGATACACCTCTTTTGTGTGCCAAAGAGCTCTGTGTTCAGCCATGACTTATTGAGAATCATTATGAATAACTTGTATGAAGATGTAGAAGGCAAACTTGTCATATTTCCCAAACTCAGAGCTAAAAACAAACAAGAACACCATCAACTAAATCAAGGTCTGTACAGACAGGTCAGAATGTTGAGCTGAGACCAACAGGGGTACATCAGTGACTATATCCTGATGTGAGCTAACACATCAGAAAGGCAGCATCAGAAGCCTCCCTCCAAAAGTCCCCGGCTAGGGAGTAGAAGAAGGGATTGGTAACGGATAGCCTAAAATCCAAAGGGGATTCCATGATAAAAACAGTGTTCAGGCAAGGTGGTAGTGAACTAGGGAGCTAGCAAAGACACATTAATTGAAGAACTTTCTGGTGAATAAGCACTTCCTTGGCTGGTTGGATGTTGTCCATATGGCAGGAATTAGGTGTTCCCTCACTATGGGCCAGAACAAATTCCTGGTATAAAAAGATGAAAATCAGTAATGATCATGACAACGTTAAAAATAGCCTTATTGCATGCCAGACACTCTTCTGTGTGCTAGCATGCTATTCATTCACTTAATTTGGTGTGGGATGTTGCCACTGTCAGGTGGCATCTAGCTGGTTCTGACTCCCAAGATTATGGCTGTGCTGACGTTTGAGCACACAGATTCAACCAATGGACCAATCAGTCTTGTCAAAGTTTCTTCCTCATTTTCAAAAGCTGCCTCTCTACTTTATTCAGCTTGAGGTGCTTCTCTAGGGACTGGTCTCTCCTGATAACACGTGCAAAGTATGGTAGATGAAGTCTCACACTCCTTGCCTCTAAGGTGCATTCTGGTTGTATTTCTTCCAAGAGATATTTGTTTGTTCTTTTGGATAAAGGAGAATGGTTGCTAGTTCCATTTTACCAATGAGAAAACCAAAGTAAAATGAAGTAAAGCTATATACTATGTGCCTCCCGTGGGCAGTAAGTGGAGAGGAAGTGAAGACCAACCACCAGCTACTGAATTCCAGAAGCATTTTGCTATAAATTATTGGCATAATTAAGGTGGAAAAGGGGAGGGGCAGGCAAAAATTAGGAGAGACATTGTTTAACACCTCTTATTCAAGTTTTCTCTAACAGAAAGTGCAGTAAAAGTTATTGTGGTGGCCAGAGGGGGAAGGGCTCTCTGAAGTAGAATTCTTGGAGGTGGAGGATGGGGGGGAAGTACTTAGGACAGCAAAGATAATATTCTTCCTCTTCTTCTTCCATAAAGTGTCATCTAATTTCAACTTAATTCAGAAACTAATTTTATGTTCTCCAACCTGCCCTCCTTTTTTTGGGGGGGGGGGTAATTGCTTTTTTTATTTATAATCATTTTATTGGTGGCCCATATAACTCATCACAATCCATACATATATCTATTTTATGAAAAGCACATTTGTATATTTGTTGCCATCATCATTCCCAAAACATTTACTTTCTACTAAAGCCCTTGGTATTGGCTTCTCTTATTTCCCCTCCCTCTCCGCACCCCTTATTCCCATGAACCATTGATAATTTATAAATTATTTTGTCATATCATACACTGTCTGATGTCTCCCTTCACCCACTTCCTATTGTCCATACCCCAGGGAGGAGGCCATATGTAGATCCTGTAGTTAGTTTCCCCTTTCTACTCAATCTTCCCAATATTTCCACTCTCACCACCGGTCCTGAAGGGATCATCTGTCCTGGATTCCCACGTCTCCAGTTCCTATCTGTACCAATGTACATCCTCTGGTCTAGCTAGATTTTTAAGGTAGAATTGGGATGATTATAGTTGTGGAGGAAGAAGGATGCATTTAAGAACTAGAGGAAAGTTGCATATTTCATTATTGCTACACTGTGCACTGACTGGCTTGTCTCCTCCCCACAACCCTTCTATAAGAAGATGTCTCATCACCTACAGATGGGTTTTGGGTCCCCAATCTGTACTTCCCCTCATTTATAATGATAACATTTTTATTTCTTTGATGACTGACACCTGATCCCTTCAACACCCCATGAACACATAGGCTGGTGTGCTGCTTCCATGTGATTTTGTTGGTTCTGAGCTAGATGGCTGCTTGTTTACCTTCAATCCTTTAAGACCCCAGACACTATATCTTTTGATAGCTGGAAACCTGTCCTCCTTTATGCTGATGTTGAAAAAAGGATTTTACCTCATTGATAAAGAAATACAGAATTTAAATGGTGGCAGCAGCACATAGACAGGGAACTGCCGAAAGTACAAACCAGATTCAAAAGAGGATAAGGAACAGAAAATTACTGATGTCAGATTAAAACACAGAATATGAGAAGATGACACCTGAGTTTAATTTAGTATGCAAAGTGGTTCATAACAAATTGTGCATAACAATGCCCAATAGGAATTCAAGATCACTTAGCTATGTTCAGGACGAAACCTATATATTGACGAAGAAGCAATCATTGAAACAGAACAATTATATACTGTACTTATGAAACACATAACTATCCTTTAGCTCTTTGATATTTCCTTCCCTTACTATTATGGTCTTTGCTTTATCTCATTAATCTTATTAGCCCTCATATGTTCAATTGCATAATCAAGACCATTCAATGCATGGAAGCCAAGCCAGATAACCCTTCAGAAACTGTAACAGGAGTAATGATGCCCTGAGGATATGTGAAGAGAGGAAGGGGGAAGGAAGGCTGATATCAGGGTTGAGTGTATAACCCCACTCAGGGGAGCAAATAACAGAATTGTAGGTGAATATATCTATTAGATAGGGTAAAAGATGGCAAAAAACACTGACAATAATAATAATAATAATAAATATATATATACACACACATATATAATGACAACAATAAGTACCCTTGAGGGGTAAGATGAGGGAGGGAAGGGAAAATGGAAGTTGATACCAGAGAGTTCAAGGAGAAGGAAAATGTTTGGACACTGATTTTGGTAGCCACTGTACAATTAGGCTTGATCTAACTGAACCATGGGATGTCAGAATATCTGTAAGAGCTTCCAATAAAATGATCAATTTGTCAGGTAGTATAATTTCACCATATTTCTTCAATGTGAATGCTGAACAAATCATTCAAGAAGTTGGACTATATGAAGAACCCAGCAACGGGATTGGTGGAAAAGTCACTAATATTTAGGAAAACTTTTGATTTGCAACTGATCCCACCTGTTGTTTGACTTATTTTCTGATAAAGTTCAAAGACTAGAGACTTCTCTATGCATGAAACCTCAACATAAAGGAAATGGAAATCTTCACAAGTGGATCACTGAGCAGCATGAGGAGAGAGAAAAGATTGAAGTCGTTGTGGATTTCATGGAAGCACCAGTCAAGAAACCGATGGATGCATTGTCTTGGGTAAATATGACCCAAATACCTCTCGAAGGTGTCAGAATGCATATATGGCACTTGGAGAACTAAAGTGTTTCTGGCCCACATGAGGACATTTCAATACCTTGAGATGCATGTGTATGCTACACAATGAACACAGAAGAAGAGTTGAAGCATTTAAGTTACGGTGTTAGCAAAGATCATTGACTTTGAGAAGCACAAACAAAATTGTTCAGGAATAAGAGCAGCCAGAATGTTCTTTATAATGGAGAAAAGTGACATTTCAACTGAAGTACTTTGGACAGGGTATGAAGAGGGTGCAGTTGTTGAAAAAATACATCAAACTTGGTGGGCGAGAGGAGAAAAGATAAGGGCTTTCCTTACCAAGATGTACTGTATCAACACCTTGGCTGTAAGAATGGGTACAAATACAGCCTTGATTGTGGGGATTGCACAGGACCAGGTAGTGTTTCCTTCTGTTTCACATGGTCACTGTGCGTCAAAACCAACCCCAGGGCACCTGGCAACAGCAACACCAAGCAATTGTGGGAAACACAATACGGAACACGGCATTCCGAGGCACATTGAGCAATTCTTCTGTAAGTGCAACTGATGACAAAAGTTGCGTAGATCAAAGTTGTTTGCAGCCTGTGATTTAGTAGACTTTGTTTGTTCAAGTCTTGGTTTGTTAAATATATATATATATATATATATATTTAAATAATATAATTTAAACATATTATTATTATATCATCAGTTGGATAAACTAAATGACCTTTTTGTCTATGAGGCCTTAGAACCAGTAACAATCACTTACTTTGGTTCTGCAGACTATACTCTGTGTATGTGTGCCTGCGCTTGTTTAAAAATGTGGGGTGTTACTTGTGCAATTATACTAAGGGATAGAAAAAAAGAAAGAATAAGACTTAAATGTAGTTGGCTTGAATGTAGCCTAAATAAAAAGACATCAATTTTAGGTGATTTTTTATTTAAATTTTAAATTCAGAATTGTGTTACTGGAATGCATTCCCTGCTTTTGAATATGTTCTTCAAATGTTAAATTCCGTGGAAGACCACTTTCTTTAAACAAGGCTATTGAATCTTTGCAGCACAGTATTTTAAAATATCTCATTTGAAATTTATATGCTTTCTCCAATATTCTACGAACTGATGGAAACTGGGATCCTGTCAGCAAAATTTGCACACAAACTTAAAGATTCTAGGAGCAGAATAAAATTTGAATTTCCTTTTTCTCAACTGGGGAATTGTTCTCCACCCCCACGTTGCACTCTTTTACATAGTCCTGCTTTTATGAAATCATGTGGCAAAAAATCTAGACAGTAGGAAAACTTGTACATAGTGTACAGATGAGTCAATGGGCACAAAGACATCCTCCCCTTTTGAATTGCACTATCTTAGATTATTTTCCTTAAGTCTTTATTTCCCCTGATGAGCAAACAGTCCTGCTTGATACACTGCTCCAGACAACAGGGTTTGGTTATTGTGTTAGCCCATTCCCTGATATAATGGACCTCAGAAACTATACATTAAGTGAAAAATTAAGTACATCAGTCTATTTTTAAACCCAAAGACAATACTAATTACAATCCTCCAGATAAACATACATAATTATAGTAATTACAATTCAACAATAACTCACTGGTACTTACTATTATAAACTCATAAACTATTATTCAGTACCCTATAAAATTCAAAATCTAATTGAAAGTGCTAGTTTAGCATAATTCCCACAAGCCATCATTCTTTAATATTCTGGAATGAATGAGGTTTTCGTTGAGCTATTAATTGATACTGACAAGCAATAACCACTGGAATGAAACTGCAATTATGAGTGGCAATTAATCACATTTGCTGTCAACTCTGGTGTCAAACAAAATTCAATGGTGTTCTAAATAGTATGAAGAAGCTTATACCTTCTGTGTTGCCAGCCACTCGGAAGACACCAAAGGCTGTTTCCAGGGATAAACAAGTAACACCAACATGCGGCTTTGTAAAATGTGAACACCATATCGTCTTAGTTGAAAAGGTTGCATTATGTCTGAAATTGTTTTAGACATACCCTGTCTCCCTTCAGAGGAGGGAAGCCTTCTCACCTGACTTCACACCTGTCTTATCTCAGCATGTCTTTGACTTGGGCCACCTTCCAGCACAGCAGAGAGCCCTGAGGAGCAGGGCCTTGAGTAAGCATCATTAAAGACTTGGAATAATTTGAGAGAACTTTTAGAAGCTACAATTGATCAACGTCTCTTTGAATCTGGCCAAGAAGGCAGCAGGATTTAATGGACTTTCCCTCATTATTTCTAATTAACAGCGAGACCAGAAATGTTCCTTTCCTCAAACCTATGGCACCCTTACACCAGCACCTCCCCTCAACCTACCAGGTTCATTCAAAAGTCATGCCAGGGATCCTTTTTGTCCCCACGCTGTGACCTCAGGACTAAAGCCCACGAGTGCATCTGCTGTGAACTGAGATAGGCTGCCTGCCAAAAGGGCATAGCAATGGCAACGTGGATAATAAAATATCAAACCCAAAGCCCCAACCCACTGCCAGGGAACCCATTCCAATAGAATTGCTCCCTGGGGCCTCTGAAGATGGAAATCTTTACAGGAGCTGTAAGCCTCATACTTCTCCCGAGAGGTGACTAGTACTTTCATGGCTGATCTTGTGGTTGGCCGCCCAACTCAAAACCCTCTGCACCCGCAGGTTCCTCCAAATCACCAGATCTCACACCGAGGAGACACTTCCTGCATAGTGGAGGCCGTGACCCTCATAGGCAGAAGTGTGCAAGAGGTGGATGTGAATGTGCAGGCTGTACCTAAGCATGTTTATGAACGGCAGAATTTAGTTTGGGAGACATAGGCTAGAAAGAGAAAGTCGTGTTTCACTTAATACACTTAGAGTGTGTGGTGAGTTCAATATTCTGGGATAGTTAATCTCCAGTAACAGAAGAAAGCAAGGAAATCAAATTTATTCTAAGAGCCACACTGAAGGAAATTATCTTTTAGAACGATCTTCCCACAAAGCTGATAATGACAATGGCTCTAACGCAAGAGATATGGCTAATATTTAAAATCCTGAATCTACTATAAGGTACTTCCTTCAGGACTATTTCAAAGTATATAAAAATGGCATCATGGCACGCAGACAGAGAGAAAAGGAACATTATTCTAAGTGCCTACTATTGTAACTGAAAACCTACATTTTAATTATTCTGTTTTCTTCTGTCTTTGCTTACTACTAATTGCATTTATGCTTATTATTGAATTCTGATAGAAGAACGAGATAAAGACTTGGAATTCCACAGTTCTACAATCCATCAAGGCATTATGACCTTTGTTATTGTTGCTGCTACTTATGGGTCTGATACAACTAGCTAATGGCATTTTTTATTTTGTCTTTTAATAAAAGTATGTCATTCCTACTCTGGTTTGGGGTTCCTCTTCTCCTCTCCTTTCTTTTCTCGTAGCCTGCCCGTGCTGATAAATTTGCATAATGTTGAGTCTAGATTACTTAATTCAGAGACTGATTACTTTCCAGTTCTCTAGGGCTCTTCTCCTACGTGTGGCGAACTCAGGCTGGCAGGTGTATGGGAAAGAAAGACATACTTAAATACAGAAGAGTCACCAGACTTCTCACAGTTGATTGGTGGTGGTGGCTCCAATTCAGATAGACCCTATGCCCAATGGGATTGGGCCATTGACATTGAGTTGACTTTCATTGGCTGATAATCGGTGGAAATAGATCACTAGACCTTTCTTCCCAGTGCATTTCAGTCTGGGAAATCCCGTGACACCTAGGCAGCATCATAGCCACACACAAGCTTCCATAGACAGATAACTGCTGGCTGTATTTCAAGTGCAATAATTGGATATCGGATCTTGTCTCCCACCCCAGAAGGTGGGAATCCTAACACAGAACCACCAGCACTCCCATGGTTGACTGTGAGTACTGACTACTCCTGATATTGGAATAGTCCACTTAAAAAAATATCTTGTTTCATTCTTCCCAGACTCTGATGAACCAAGGGAACATCGGTCTCCATGACCTTGGGAAGAGCAGAACTAGATGATACCTGGCTACCACTAACAACTGCTCTGAAATCATGCCAGAACCCCTGTAAAGAGTAGAAGAAAATGAACAACAACATTCGGTGTCATAAATAAGATCAACTTACTGTTCAGATAGACACTGGTGGAACCCTGGGACTATGCATGGTCCTTATTCCTCATTCCGGTTTGAAAATGATCTCACCCCCAAGTTCAATTTCCAGTCAAACAACAGACAGTTCTTTAAGAGGAACAATAACATTAGGGAGACATGCACACCCTAGAACCATTAATTATCTGATGATCACACGGATAGTATTTATGCAAAGTCAATGTTCCCAAAGTCAAGATTTAGGAAAGCAGGAGCGATGGAAACAGGCAACTCTTGGATGGGGAATGGTACATTGTGAGGAGTGCAGTCAGTGGTAGGAAACAAAATGCATAGGGTTTGCTGAAGGGAAAACTGATTTATAATGCTCTATCCAACTCACAAGAAGAAATCTTAAAAAGGAGAGAGAAAGAAAAAACAGCCCTCCACGAGCACAGCATGTCTTTTGGATCCTGGTTCTCTGTTCTGTGAACCTTTAGATTCAGGGGGAGAGTGATGTTAGAACACAGAGCATCTCCAAAGAGTGCCAGGCCCATGGAGGCTGAAAGGAGATATGGGCTTTCCTCCTAAGCTATGAGCCAACACAGCGAGAAAGCCTTCCCTCTTGAGCCTAGTGCCTTGAATTGGGATGTCTAGCCTCTTAATCTATGGGGGAATACACGTGTTTGTTAACCCTGTTCCCCTAGACCACCATCTACCCCACACAAAACAAACAGACTCACCACCATGGAGTCAATGCTGACTCCCAGGGACCCTCCTGTGGTGTTCTGAGGCTGTAACTGTTTAGAAGAGTAGAGAGCCCATGGAGCAGCTAGTGGTTTTGAACTCTGGACCATGCCAATTACACCCAAACACGTAACCACTACCGTCACCATCTACCTACAGCACCATTATCATCTGCCAGAACTCAAGGCTTTTGGAAGAATCTGTGGTACCTGCTTCTGTGCAAGACACTATGGGTCTGTTTCCAAAGAAATTTCTCTTCTTCCCTAAACGACAATCCTGTTTCTGTCTGCATGTTGCTCTTCCATCAGAAACTCAGAACACTCAGATTAATCTTCTCTTTCCTCTCTTTAAGTCTATAAAAAAATCTGGCTTCCAGAAGAGATATTTAGTAGAAGGATGTGTGATGACATGCCTAAGTGGTCTGTGCTTTAGTCTTATGCCAAGGTACATGATTGAAATGATAGGAACAATATGAATTTCCCAATACATAAACACCTGTGCAGAACTGTGTTTCAATGTTAATACAGTGAAACTGTAATGAGAACAGAGTCGAGATTATTATACAAAGAATGCCTCTGCATGTTTTTTGTTGTTGTTGAAATTACTATCTGCTGTGCTATTTAATATCACTTGTAAGTCTCCCTTCCCCTCTATGATTAATTTCTCTAACCCTTCAATGTCTTGGAAAGATATCTCTCCTAAAGAAATCAAAGGGTTCCTTTCACTAGAATGCTAATTATGTAACTCGGTAATTTTCAATATAGTTTTAAAAGCAAATTATTGTGGGGGATGTGATTATGTAAGACAAGCAAAGATTCACCTGTGAAACTAAATCTGCTTAACAATTGAACAAGATTCAAAAATTGCATGGGTTTCTTTCTAACTGTAGGATGTTCTCAAGACTTTGATTAGCTAATGTGCATTATGATTCTCAAGGGGTTTCCAAGTCACAGTTGTCCAGCTCATTGGAAGCTATCATGCCTCGTTTTCAGGACACTGATTAAAATGTCTCAGAAATAAAGGAAGTGGCTTAGAAGTCAAGGATTTAATTTTCATCATTTTCTGTTTTGACTTCACAGCTAAGAAGCAAAAAACCAGACAACTGAGTAAATAATCCCAAATACCCGTTTGGTTTATAAAATGAATTCCAAGATTGCATCCAAACTTGTATTATCATGCTTTTATTACTGTCCACCATAACATTTTGGAAGCAAATGTGATATAAACCCATGACACTTTTACAATACTTGCAGTATTATCAAACACATCACTGCAAAGGACAAACCCAAACCAGTCACGGCAGCAGAATGTTTTATACATTCTGAAAAGTACAATGACCACTCTAGATATTATTTAACTTTATTTAAAATACAAAAGCTCGAGGATGATTTCTTTCTTCAGATGTAACAGAGTGTTTAATGCATCCTTGAGATGGCCTTGAATTACAAAAGCCAATAAAAATTCCATGCATAATAAGAGACAAGTCCTATATTTCAATCAAAGGATTATGTTCCTTTGAACACTATTTGAAAAAAATCAGGTATCATTATGTACAGTCTTGCAGATTAATTCTATTTCTTTTTTTGTTTAAAAATACAGTTTTCTAAGTATCAAAGCCATTGTACCAACATTAATTTAATAGAGTGTTGATCTTCAGCTTTACTTATATATTATTTCCTAAAGATTATGTTCCAGTAGGACTTATTGGTGACCTGGAATCCTTAATAAATCCACTGGATGGTTCAGAAGGTAGTCCATCTCTGAAAATCTGGATGTTGGAGATCATGTTTCCAGAAGAGACCAATTGGAGTTGAATTTAAACTCAAATTCTTCCCAGTTCACTGGCACTGCTTGGGGAAAGATTTATGGGTCACTCAGGACTGCAGCACAGAAGTGCCCATCCTTCCTTGTTTCACTGGTAACTCTCACTCCCATTTCAAACAAAGCATGTTTTGTTAAGCTTGAAAATGTGGGCTCTCTGCCTAGTATTGCTATTAACTAGTTATATGTCCCTATGGATTCAAAGGTGATGGGCTTTGATTTTATAACTTCACGAAGCTTCATCGTATTCAAATAAAGAGGTAGGATGACATCTAAGATTCCAATCCCCTCTAAAATTCTGTGAATGTGATCCAAATGCTGATGTTTCTTCTCATTTCCTTTCCATATTTTTTGATGCTGTTTTCAAAATCAGTTTCAAAGGCAATTTCCCTAATATTCTAAGATTTGATTGTTTTTACAGTGCCATATATGCTTATAATTATCACTCTATTTCAAAATAAGGTGTCGACTAGGTGCAACATTAGAGAATTCTGGCTTAAACAAGAATTTGGTGTTACTCTTCCTAAACTCAGCTTGGTTCATGAATGACTTGGTAAGAGGAGGAGTCCAGGAATAAGGTCTATCTACATTGTGAGGAGAAACCTCAAACGTGTGAAGAAGTGATTGCGTGCATCGAGGGCCGCTCTGTTCCTCTGTGCAGTTGAACAGTCATTGTGGGCTGAAGAATCCTCTGAGCTTTCTATGTGAAAGTCCTGGGACCATATTGGCAGCAGATTTGATTTTTCCTCTCCGGGGATTAACATTCAAGAAACGCCCTTCTTGGACTCCATTTAAGCCATATAGAAACAATGATGCTTCTTTATATGAAACAGAAATGTATACACCATTCTTTCTTATTGTCCTTTAAAAGAAAATAATTTTAAAAGCTTGACTTGGACATTTTTCTCCCATATCAGCTACTGGAAGCACTGCAGGCATTAGTGGGCTCCAAAAGGCATGCTGTGAATTGTCACCTTGACCTCAGCATTAGGTCTAGGCTAGAAGGTACCCTGCTCTTGTACTATATTTTCTATACCTTACACTACAAGTTCTAAAGTGAGGAAAGAATAGGCTTCCCTCTTCCTTGCAAAATGTTTTTCTTTTTCTTGAAATCTGATCTATAATATTCTCTTGTTCTACTGAAACTTCCAGAGCCAAAATATTCAGATATTACATAATATATAACAATCATAAAACCTGAATCAGGCAGAGTAAGTTCCATCTTGTGGCCAAATAGCTTATTAGTTTGAATCAAGACAATGAGATGTTAGTTGAGCTTATAAACATGCATATACTGCTTTCAAAGGGAAAGTGACTTTTCTTTTGGTAACAAAGAACACCTGTTGGCCAGTGTTTGTAATTCTGAAAGATATAAAAAATACAAGCATTTAGAGTAAAATGTCTTTGGTCATGTAGCTTATTTCTACACCCATTTTACAATTTACTTTGCATTATATAAACAAGCTTAAAATATAAGGGTAGTATACATTATATAGATAAACTAGCTTGGTGATAGCTAACTTGTATAGTCAGTCATTCTGGCAATAGGTAGATATTATTATTCTACAAGGTAGAAGGGTTTATAGTAGGTAGTTTATGTCCTCTTTGTAAGACAACAGAATCACTGAGATTCAGAATTGAAGTCTGGCAGGAACTATCTGATATTTGATCAAGAGCAGATGCCTTCATTTCCTCAAATGTTTTGTTGTTGTTGTTGTTTATCTTCTCTAAGCTTCACCTGTACAACAAGCAGAGCATTGCCTACCACCTCTGGTTATTGTGAAGATTAAATGAAATATCCCACGGCAGGAACCTGGCACAGAGTAAATAGTAACTCAGATCATTCACAAGGGGACTATTATTTCCAAATGGCATTCAACAGAGAAAGCATAGGCAGAGTGTCCATCCCTCCACAAACTTGCAATGCAGGAACATTTTCCAGTTTAGGGTACTATTAGCTAGTGGGGGAAAACAAACACATCACCTGTCTTGTGTGTCTATTTCTATAAATCTGGTTACTATTTTCCCATTGTCTTAGTTTAAACTGATAACCAATCAGTAGTTGCTTAAATCCAAATATCTTAGAAAAAAAACCTTTCTATAATCAAACGAAAGAAAATACATCTTAAAAATGTTATCCCTTAGTGTTTCGGCCCATGAAATAGAAACAAAGGGAGCATAGCGATGAAATCCCCAGTAAATACTAAAAGTATACTTTGGAGACAAGTGTGGCACCTTTTCAGACTCAACTGGAAAACTCCCAATGGTCAAAAAACAGAACTGGAATTATTTATAGGGTTTACCTTTTTTGTCATTGGCTTTTTGCTATTTTTTGTTGGTTTTGTCTTCCTTTGTTGTTTTATTTGGTTTTGCTTGGTTTTTGCACTATTATTGTCACTGCATGTCTATATAGATAAGATAGGCAGGATAAACAATTCAGAGGAAAAAAAAAACCAATGGAACCAATGGTTCCAAGAGATACGGTAAAAGGGGAGGTGGGAGAAACAACGTGTAGGCAACCAACCCAGGGACAAAGGAACAACAAGTGAACTAAAATCAATGGAGAAAATGGCGTAAGATACCCAATGGTATCTTAATCAAGGGCAATATAACAGGGAATTCATAAACATGAATGAAGGCCAGATATGATGGTGGTTCAAGAGAAAATTAAAAGGAAATAAGAGGAAAGAACCAGAAAGCAAATGACATTTATAGAGGTCTAAATATAGACATGCATAAATGTACATATGTTTATATACAGTGAGATGGAAATAGATATATGTGCTTGTATCTATATATTAAGAATTAAGGTAACAGATGAACATTGGCCCTCCACTCAAGTAATCCCTCAACACACGAACAATGTTTTAATAATGCGGCATTCTGTGATGCTCACCTTCCTGACATGAATGCTGAAGACAAAATAGATGCATAAGCAAATGCAGTGAAGAAAGTTATTGGTGGTCAGCGATGAAACGATATAGCATCAGGGGTCTTAAGGACTTGAAGCTAAACAAGCGCCCATCTAGCTGAGAGGCAACAAAACCCACATGGAAGAAGCTCATCAGCCTGTTTGATCATGAGGTGTCATGGGGATAAAGTATCAGGCACCCAAGACGCAGAATAAAACCATACCAATGTCAGTGCAAGGGTGGGGGGAAGTGGTCAGGAGTGGAGAGCCAAAGCCCCTCTGTAGACAATGGGACATCCCCTTAGAGAAGGGTCACACGGAAGAGACGAGTCCAGTCACGGTGCAGTGGAGCACAGATAAACCACACAACTTTCCTTTAGTTCTTTAATACTTCCTCCCACTCCCTATCAAGACCTCAATTCTACCTTACAAATTAAACCAGACCAGAATATACACACTGATACAGATAAGCATCCACAGCACAGGGAATCTAGGATAGATAAACCCCTCAGAGCCAACAAGGAGAAGAGAGATACCAGGAGGAGGAGGGGAAGGGGGGTGGGGTAGAGAGGGGGAATCAATCACAAAGATCAACATATAACCATCTCTCGGGGAGATGAACAACAGAAAAGAGGGTCAAGGGTGAAAGAGGATGATGCAAGAAATGAAAATAATTATTTGTAATTTATCAATGATTCATGAGGGAGGGAGGGCAGAGCAGGGAGCAGGAAATAATGAGGAGCTGATACCAAGGGCTCAAATAGAAAGAAATGCTTTGAAAATGATGATGGCGACATGTGCAAATGTGCATGACAATGCATGATTGTATGGATGGTGATAAGAGATGTAAAAGCTGCCAATAAACATACTTAATTTTTAAAAAGATAGCGTTTGCTAATTTTCTTTTAAAAGACATCTCTCTCAAAGACAAGGGTTCATTTCCTAATGTGGTGATAGCTAGAGAAAAGCCATTTTAAATAAAATTATTTTTTCTCCCTATTTAGAATAAAGAGGAGAGATGAAATTGAGAGACACAACAGACTAATGGACCATGCTAAGTGCAGCCTTCACTGCATGGAGATCTGGATCACTCTGATTAACAGCACAGAAAGTTCTAGAGAGAAGAGGAGAAAATGTAGATAGAACAAAATCCAAAATAATGAAAGAAGACCATTCTTACTAATCTGGTACCTCCCCAAGATGATGACTCTTCACTCCATCTGCCAGCCAGCCCAGGCTGATCCAAATATCCTTCAACCTGAGACTTGGTTCACCCCAGGGGATTGCCCTGCAACAGAACTACAGAACCTATAAAGGGAACAACAAGGAACAAGGAACATTCTCTTCAAATCAAGGAACCATAGGAGCCACAAAGAGCAGCAATTACCCAAAAATAAAAACAGGAAGGGGCAGGAGAGAAGGTGAAATATATATATGGGAACCTGGAGAAGGAAGCGAGAAAAATGTTACGATGACAAAACTGCAGCTGAAGTTACAAAACAAACTGTGTACATTGTTGAATGGAAAATGAATTTTCTCTGTAAACTTTGATATAATAAAAATAAAAATACAATGGGCTGAGCCTCGGTGGCGTAGTGGTTGTGCGCGGGACTGCAGCCCACTGGGACGGAGGTTCAATTCCAGCAGTGGGGCTGGGCCTCCTACTCACCACCGGAGAGAAGTGATGCCCCCCCCAAAAAAAATAAATAAATAAAAATAAAAATAAATGAACAGAGAGACCTGTTCCCACTAAGTTTATTGTCTTGTGCTGTTCTAAATATATAGTTGTCATCTTTCTACTGAAAGGCTTAACAATAATTTTATCCAAAAAAGTATACATCCTCCTATCATTTTGAACCACATATATATGTTTTGTTTAACTTTTTTATAAAATGCCTTGTTTCGTTCTTACAAGAACCTCTGTTCTGTTTTATTCCAATGCTTCATTTGCACTGGATTCTATACAGTATGATTAAAGCAATATACTTTTGTCTATTTTCTGAGTAGGCGAATGCTACATAATTATCATTTAAAAGATACACTAGATAACACTGCTGAATCATTCCATATGGAGTGATTTTCATGATTGCCCAGATTACTAATGAAACTGTGAAGCTTTATTGTACTATAATTGCAAAAATAACAGTGGACAAATAACCTTAGATCTTTCCAGGTTTTACCCGGATCCATGGAATGATTGTTGGTGATTCTATCCTGTTGAAATAATTCTTATTTGCCTGGAGTCAATAGCTAGACAATGGTGTGCCATGCCTTCAGAGACTCTGGTATTTCATTATCCCCATTGAGTCATTGTGCATGTTGGCATAATCAAAATGCATCCAGACTCAGATGATTATTCAACACACTTTTGAAGGACTCCATTCTACTTCCATCATGAGTGCATTCCCCATGGAAAGGGGATAAGCAACACGCCATATGGCCAATTGAACCAACTGCAGCACCACCCTGCATCCTCTATCAGATGATATTTTACAACCCGACAGACTCCATTTCTTTGCTGGAGAGCACTTTAATTCCTAACGTAGGTGTGGCTCTCTCATTTGCTTTCCACCCCCCCTTCCCTGTCATTCCCGTCATCGCTGCTTGGTGTTGCTATGGCCTTCCAGTGAATTTGGACCCATAGGAAGCCTGGATAGGACCCCGTGATGGCAAAACTGCCTGGTCCTAGTGTATCTTCACAATCATTGCCGTTATAAGCTCACATCATTTCTGAATTAAAAGCCTCTTCATCTTCACAGAATACAGCTGTGTGATAGTGTGCAAAAATAACAGGTAAGCTCAGCTGAAATACCCCCAGCTGTGATGATTCCATGGCAGGGAGCTGAGCTGTACAGAAGAAAGTGCCCATTAAACAATCACAGTTGATCCTGGGAACCTGCCATAGCAGGAAGAACAGAGAAGCTGCCATCATACCTCCACTTATTTCTAGGGGTATGACCTGGAGAAAAGTTACCTGCAAATGCTATGTGAGACTTCCAGTGTACACGGCTTCCCTTTAAGCCAGCACCTAGCAACACAGAAACATGTGTAAAAATTCCTTGAGCACAGTGCCAGGGCCCCACAGCACAGGACGGGATGTCCAATGAATGTTTGCCCCGTGCTTTTTGTAGCCTCTTCATTCTTTCCTGGTACTTCCTCCATGGATCGCATGGAGCTGTAACTTTGAAAAACTGAACCCATACCACCACCAGTCCTGTGGACATCAAAATGATTACAGCTTAAAGCTGCTATACAAGATCATCATCTTTTTTGAATTATCTTGATATACTTCAGTTAGTTGAGATGTAAGTATACTGTAAAAATCTGGACTTGTATATATATATATATATATATATATATATATAATTCAGTACATTAATTCCTTTAGGCAGAATTTATATTATTCTAAAAAGCCCAGAAGGTAAGGCTATGCATCTCTTACCCTGTATTTAATCCAATGCCCAGGGTAGTTACATAATTTGCTGTCAACTTGAGGGTGAAGGAATGAAGGGGTGGAGTTTAACGTCGTCAATTCAGTCACAACTTAATGACCTCATTTGAAGGCATGATGGAGCTAAACAGCTCTCTGAAGGCCAGACCCACTCTCTCTCTGCTTTCCCTGTCCTGCTGTTGAAACACTCGGAGAGAGAGCTGGAAGAGTCATGTGGAGACCTGTACCATGTTGAGATGCTTCCACTGCCACTCAACCCACAAGGCTTTCTACCCACTGGCCTGCGATCTTCCTGCATTCTGCATCATTGCATGTTCTGCATGAGTGGAAAGGAATTTATGGATTTGTATTGGACATGTGGGTAAATGTTGGAATTATGGACTTGATCTGAACAGGGCTGGTATGTTTTCTCAATATACAATTGCTCTTATATATAAAACTCTTTCTTATACATATGTGAATGTCCCTTGATTTGTTTCTCTAGTCAACCTGGCCTAAGACAATGCCCAATATTGTGTCTATCATTATAATTAATAAAAGTTACATGATGAGTGAGTGGCACAATCATGTTTATGTTGATCAAATGGCCAGACATTTAAAAAAACACATAGAATTAACCTAGTTTATTGAATTTACTATGTACTCTATAAATAATTAAAACATAATTTGGGTAACTGCATAGCCTTACACTTTCATATGGATACAATAAAGAATACCCCCAAGGTAACATTTAGGAAACGAAGCTGAAACTTTTGTGAGAGATTTGCTATCTACTTTACACACTAGTAATAATATGTATTATTATTGCATGTATGAATTATATATTATATATATACTTTTATATATTCTTTTTTCTTATTTCATACAACAATCTTTCTGGGCACCAGCTCTGTAATAGAAGAGGAAGGAGAATTAGAAAACTAGATAGAAAGAAAGGAATGGGCAGATAACCTGTAGAATATTGATCCTAAAGGATCACTGATTCTGAAATAGCACTCAGTGTCTTAATCATGCAACCATTGACTCACCTAGCCAGCACTTAGTGAAAATTTGGTAAATTAACAGCAGATGAGGTACTCAACAACTTGTATCACATAGAAATGAAAGGAGGTTTCTAAGGCATTTATTAAGTGAGCACAGTTTTAAAAAGAATCATGGTTAATCTTCTTAGGGAAGTACTACTATATTCCCTACTTCAAAAGACTAAAGGTTAACTACCTCACAATCATAAGCTTGCAGTTAGAAGACTCAGGATCTAGGCCAGTCACCAAATGTCTTACTTCTCATTGGTTTATTCTGTTACTTCCTTAGAATTAAGGGTCTCATGTAAAAGTTTTGATGTGGCAATGGTTCAAGGGCTTGGTTCTTAATAAGAGGGTGGTGGCTTGAACCTTCCAGGTGCTCCGCAGGAGAAAAATGTGGCAGTCTGCTTCTGTATAGATCCACAGACTTGGAAATCCCACAGGGCTGTTCTATCTTTGTCCCATAAGGTGACTATGACTTTGGCTTGATGGGCAATTAGGTTTGGGTTTGAGCCAAACTGGTAATATGAGGATCTAGAGTGCAGTTGAGATGCATTGTGGGTGCCTTTATTTTCTGAAACACTCTCTATCTAGTTGTTGACTCGATGTTCCACATAATTATGCCTTTCATAGCTGTCCTTTTACCTTCTTTTCAATCACTAAGACAAGTGATTACAAATTTGTTTTCGGCATTTCTGAAAATTGCATCAACTTAAGTGTTAAAGAAAACCCTATTTGGGTATATACCCAGAAGAGGCAAGAAATAAACCACAGCCAGTGGTATGCACGCCAATGTTTATTGCAGCACAATTCATAATTGCAAAGAGTTGGAAGCAACCTAAATTTCCATCAGTAGATGAGTGGATCAACAAACTCTGGCACATACACACAATGGAGTACTATGCCTCACTCAAAAGCTCAGACGAGCACATGAAACACATCTCTGCATGGGAAGAACTGGAGGAAATTACGCTAAGCGAAGTCAGTCAATCACAAAAGGAAAAGTACGGCATGGGTCCCCTGAGGTAAGTAGAAACAGTATGGTGAGTGTAAAAGAGAAGACTCCTATATGCCATATTAGCTGG